>CALYLW010000499.1:543837-771303 GCA_944989445.1 Ampullaceana balthica | reverse complement strand
GGCAATATTATCAAAGATTATAAAAGGGTGATGTCGTGTTAAACAAGCAATTTGGATTACTGTAGGGCGCTCTGAATGTAAGTGGACAGCCAAGTCAAACAAATAAGAAAGAACAAAAAAATACATAGAAGGCAATATATAAACATTAGCTTGACAATGGGTTAAGATCAAGACATGTAATGTTATCTGTTTTAAACAACCTTATTGTGATAATCTGTTAATCTGATGAGAAGATATTTAAAATGATTAAATTTTTCAGAGGTAGATAAAACTTTGTATTTTAGTAGGCTGCCGGTATAAACTTTAGTTACATATTTTAAAAACCAAATAAGATTGATAACAACACCGATATAAAACTATTTTGTGTGTGTCAATTTTCTATTTGATTTGTCTCTATAAACCTTTCTTGTTGATGAACCGTCGAAAGAATTTCATTTTGAGAGAACATAGATATCACGTCTATAAATAATCCATAGGAACTCCATATCTTCCCACACTTATCTTCAGTGGCCCACGTCACAGTTTGAGCATCATTGAGAGGCGATACGTCTATCAAATCATTTCGATCATCAGATCATGTTACACACATTCTTACAGATTCATTGTACAACTGAACGAATGCAGAGTTCTTATCGAGATACCCGGAGTCGTGGCTGATTGAATGCGGAGCTGTGAACGACGACCACAACTCAGGATTTTAAGTAATATTGTTAAGATACATCATTTTATCAGTGCCAATAACAGTATTTTTTGTTCGTGCAGAGAATAGCTCTCAAGAATCCGATCGCTGTTAACACCTTGTCCAGCATCAGGTTTAACGTCTTGTCCGACATCAGGTTTAACGTCTTGTTCGACATCAGGTTTAACGTCTTGTCCAGCATCAGGTTTAACGTCTTGTCCGACATCAGGTTTAACGTCTTGTCCGACATCAAGTTGAGCTCCATGTCTGACACCCACCAAGCTGAACACCTAGTCCGACATCAGGTTTAACATATTATCCGATATCAGGTTTAACACCTTGTCCGATATGAGGTTTAACACCTTGTCCGATATGAGGTTCAACACCTTGTCCGATATGAGGTTTAACACCTTTTCCGATAAGAGGTTTAACACCTTGTCCGATATGAGGTTTAACACCTTGTCCGATATGAGGTTTAACACCTTGTCCGATATGAGGTTTAACACCTTGTCCGATATGAGGTTTAACACCTTGTCCGATATGAGGTTTAACTCCTTGTCCGACATGAGGTTTAACACCTTGTCCGACATGAGGTTTAACACCTTGTCCGACATCAGGTTTAACACCTTGTCCGACATGAGGTTTAACACCTTGTCCGACATGAGGTTTAACACCTTGTCCGATATGAGGTTTAACACCTTGTCCGACATCAGGTTTAACACCTTGTCCGATATGAGGTTTAACACCTTGTCCGATATGAGGTTTAACACCTTGTCCGACATCAGGTTTAACACCTTGTCCGACATCAGGTTTAACACCTTGTCCGACATCAGGTTTAACACCTTGTCCAGCATCAGGTTTAACCCCTTGTCCAACATCAGGTTTAACACCTTGTCCGACATCAGGTTTAACACCTTGTCCGACATCAGATTTAACACCTTGTCCGACATCAGGTTTAACACATTGTCCGACATCAGGTTTAACACCTTGTCCGACATCAGGTTTAACACCTTGTCCGACATCAGGTTTAACACCTTGTCCGACATCAGGTTTAACACCTTGTCCGACATTAGGTTTAACACCTTGTCCGACATCAGGTTTAACACCTTGTCCGACATCAGGTTTAACATCTTGTCCGACATCAGGTTTAACACCTTGTCCGACATTAGGTTTAACACCTTGTCCGACATAAGGTTTAAAACCTTGTCCGACATCAGGTTTAACACCTTGTCCGACATCATGTTTAACACCTTGTCCGACATCAGGTTTAACACCTTGTCCGACATTAGGTTTAACACCTTGTCCGACATCAGGTTTAACACCTTGTCCGACATCAGGTTTAACACCTTGTCCGACATCAGGTTTAACACCTTGTCCGACATTAGGTTTAACACCTTGTCCGACATAAGGTTTAAAACCTTGTCCGACATCAGGTTTAACACCAAGTCCGACATCAGGTTTAACACCTTGTCCGACATTAGGTTTACACACCGATATGATAGTCGTCTAAATTTATAAGAGGAGAAAAATGGATTTTATCAAGTCTAATTTCTGAATGATAGAGGGACAAATTTAAGAAACTCAACAATTAACTAATTATTAAATGTGAACATGGCTTTCAAACATTGTTTCGTGTATTTTTTAGATAAATGTCATTAGATTTTTTTTTAAAATCAGTGACAAAGTTTCTAAAATTCTGAAAGAAATTTATTTTTCGTCTTTTTTATTTTGCGATTATAAAAAAAAATAACAATAATTAAAACATAGACGAAATCATATTTTAGTAACTGTTATTAAAAGAAGACGGTAATAGTATTCTATTAAATTTAATTGGCAAGAACAGATAATTGAATAACATAATATACTTTCCTACTGTATACAGTATTCATGCTTTGTTCTCGTAATACTGAATATAGTGACATGTTATTAATAATAATAATAATAATAATAATAATAATAATGATAATAATAATAATAATAATAATGATAATAATAATAATAATAATAATAATAATAATAATAATAATAATAATAATAATAATAATTATAATAATAATATTAAACAAAATAAAAGCTCAGGTCATTCTTAAACGCTAAAGGACATTATCAGCGTATTTTTTTTTAAACTGCAAATACAGAAGTAAAATCATAATAATTTTAGTTTAGAGATTAACAGAGCGTGTGGTGTTTCTCGCCGTAAAATATTATATGACGTCATTGTTTGATCTTATATTTTAATTTTGGAAAAGGGATATATAGTGAAATTTTTTTAGAAATAAATCATTCTAATGAACTAACATTTAATTATTCATTCTTTTTATTGAACCCATACACATACCTATTTTTGGTTGTCGGACACACTGATTCGAACTCATGCAATAACATTCATGTAAGTTACTTGCGCTTTTGAAAAAAAAATTGGGCGCCATATGCGCCCCAGAACAACCAAGTATACAATAATAATTTGATAATTTATAAAAGCGCAGTACCCAAGCAATCAGCTGGGCTCATAGAGCTTTACATAAAAATTGAAACTCGCATATATCTATAAATGCATTCAATGTAAGACATTCATATCCGAACTACATCATTTAATGATATAATGGTGCACATAAGTAATTTTAAAAACAAAATAACAAAGTTGTTCCTGACGAAGGTTCAACACCATCCAGGGGTCAACACCACACCGTAGCGAGGGTTCAACACCAGCCAGGGGTCCACACCCCACCGTAGCGGCTGGGATCTGCGCTGGGATCGTTGGGCGGGTAGTTAGGGGGCACGTATTTCTTCCTGTACTCGTCCATCCTGCCTTGTAAGTGCTGGACCACGTCCGGCAGCTGGTCGTACAAATTCTGGCGTTCGTTTGGATCATCTGGCCAAATGAAAGGTTAACACCACGCTTACATTAGAAACAATGAATGTAGCCTCATCTTTGGGGAAAAGAAAAGGGGGGCGGGGTAGAGTTAGTTGAATCCTATTGTTAAAACCTCTATTAACTATAAATTTAGGATTGTCATAGCATGAATTTATTTGATAAATATTACAGCGTTTAAAATCACAGGCGTGGGATTGGTCCGGATGGTGTATGTCACGTGTGAATCACGAGTTTGATGACAGAGAGGTCATGTGAATGAAAGCGCGGGAGAAGCTTGTATGGTGTTTCAAGATGGCTGGACTGGTGTGACTATGTTTCCACGAAGTGTAACCTCAATTTGATATTTGTGTATATAGTGTGCATAGTAAAGTTATTTTGATGAAAATAATACTCCAAGGATTTATTGCACGAAAGTTTGTGTTAATTGAGAACGCCTACAACACACATATAAAAGCATACCTGTTACACTCTATCATTTTTTACTCCTCAATATAAGAGGACTGAGTTTTCAGCTATAAACGGTAGCATGATAGATTGGCACGCCTTGTGTGGCATTAGCTTTAGCTAACCACAGATAAAATCTTTTCTTCTATTTGACGACTTCTGATTTTGAATAGCCTTTCTGAAATCCGTTAACCAGACAAAATGAAAAAAAAGGAAAAAAAAACAACCCCACCAGAAAACACATTCATACAAAACTTACTTTTAAGATTGAACAAGTATTTAAAGAACGGCCCGTTGACTATGTTGGTTATGTTAGGGAATGAGTTTTCCAAATCGTGAACAGACGACATGTCTGTGGGCAAGTCGGGACCCTGATCCCATCCATCTGGCTTGTACCACTGTTGGAAAATTCCCGGGAAGCCGTCAATGAGTTTGTAGTCACCAACTCTGTTGAAGGAATATGAGCCGAGTTCAGCATATCTTTTTAACACATTGAATTTTAAATCAAAACATTTTTGTTTACACTGTTCAGAATTTACATTTTATCCTATATACTCTATACCCTTTCATCTGCATATAATTACAATTTTTTTCTTGTAGTATAATCACATTTGACGAAAACAGAGGAAAGTGTGCGCTTAAGACTAAAATAATTTCTCTATTGCGGTTTATTTTTAAAAATCAGTAACTTGTTATCGCTGTAAAATAAAAGAGAACTTTGACTTATGCTTAAAATATTCGATCTATGATGGAATTGCCACGCCCCTGATGAAATTAAGAAGTGTAGTGATGTTACAGAAAGAAGCTTCTAGATCGGTTGAATGGCACCGGCTTTTATTTTCTCGCCACCTCTGTATGAAAATACACGGTTTCTTAGAAAACGTTCTTTTGTTGTGAGTTGTGACATTTGTGTAAGTTTGATAACGAATTGCAGAAATAAAACTATGATACATTATATTTAAGTGATGTTATTAAACGCGGGCAGAAACAAATATTGGCGTGGAATAATGTTTATAATTGCATTTTTTTTTACTCTTGTGGATATATGTACATTATATCATTCTTTAACATTACATACTAAAATTTAATTTATATGCTGCTAGCAAACTATCTCTTTGCCCGTGAAAGACACATTAAAAATAATAGTAACGCCTAGTGTGTGGGCCAATACACTTTTTCATATTTTCGACTGAATCATTTAAAAAATCAAATATTGTGTCACTATTCGTATTCGTTCACCATTACAAACTATGGTAGAGTTAACGTTCACCATTACAAAGTATGGTACAGTTTACGTTCACCATTACAAACTATGGTACAGTTTCCGTTCACCATTACAAACTATGGTACAGTTAACTTTCACCATTAAAAACTATGGTACAGTTAACGTTCACCATTACAAACTATGGTACAGTTTACGTTCACCATTACAATCTATGGTACAGTTTACGTTCACCATTACAATCTATGGTACAGTTTCCGTTCACCATTACAAACTATGGTACAGTTTACGTTCACCATTACAATCTATGGTACAGTTTACGTTCACCGTTACAAACTATGGTACAGTTAACGTTCACCATTACAAACTATGGTACAGTTTACGTTCACCATTACAATCTATGGTACAGTTTCCGTTCACCATTACAAACTATGGTACAGTTTACGTTCACCATTACAATCTATGGTACAGTTTACGTTCACCATTACAAACTATGGTACAGTTTACGTTCACTTTACATTGTCCCAATGTCTTCTGTTGCTTGTAGTTACACTAACATTCAAAATGACGCATGGGGTAAACGGTAAAGACAAATCTCTCTCCCATTGACTGTTTGCAACCATACCTGATAGCAGCCCGTCCTTCAATCGGTAAGGGGTCATAATCAAGGTTGTAGACGAACTCCGAGCGTTTGGAATCACCGAGGGTATTGATGGCCTCCCATTGGTTGACGCCATCTTGATCGGGATCTTACGTAAAATGGAAATGGCTGCATATGATGGATCTATGTATTATGATGGATCTATGTATTATGATGGATCTATGTATTATGATGGATCTATGTATTATGATGGATCTATGTATTATGATGGATCTATGTATTATGATGGATCTATGTATTATGATGGATCTATGTATTATGATGGATCTATGTATTATGATGGATCTATGTATTATGATGGATCTATGTATTATGATGGATCTATGTATTATGATGGATCTATGTATTATGATGGATCTATGTATTATGATGGATCTATGTATTATGATGGATCTATGTATTATGATGGATCTATGTATTATGATGGATCTATGTATTATGGTTGATCTATGTATTATGATGGATCTATGTATTATGATGGATCTATGTATTATGATGGATCTATGTATTATGATGGATCTATGTATTATGATGGATCTATGTATTATGATGGATCTATGTATTATGATGGATCTATGTATTATGATGAATCTATGTATTATGATGAATCTATGTATTATGATGGATCTATGTATTATGATGGATCTATGTATTATGATGGATCTATGTGTTATGATGGATCTATGTATTATGATGGATCTATATATTATGATGCGTATTTTATTGACAACTCTTTTTATAAACATATTCCTGATCGGTGCGCATTGTGTTAAACATGTTTTACGACACAACTGCAACTTTGTATTTTTGGATGGTCTTGCGCTGCGTATCATAATGAACATTCTTTTAGTTACTTTTCGTACATAAAGGATTTATAGTCAAAAACTTGGTTTTTTTACGTTTTTTTTAAAATTGTGCCTTAAAAGTTACACGAGAAAAAGCACACACACACACAGAAAAGGAAATAATGTGGAACGATCCGAGCCCTATAGAGCATTGCTTCTCAAACCTTTTAGTATGACGGACCGGCAGGAATTTTTCCATTGCACCAGGGACCGGCGCCCTATTTTCCCCGTACGGACGTGGTAGCAAAATGTAATTTATTTTATTTTATTTGTTTCATTTTATGTGCTAAGTTATTGCCGAAAATTTCACATATTCTATATGATTAGTATTAATGCATGAAAATGGAGGATTACAATTCGATTTTTCCGTCCTTTCTTGATAACTTCTGTGGACCGGTGGCGGATTGCAAACTTTGAGAAGCATTGCTATAGAGCTGGAAAGAAACTCAGCTCTAGATATTTTCTCCCTTAAAAAACACTATACAAATAATCCCTAACCAAAAGAAGGTATATAAAAAAACAACTAACTCTGTGTATATCTCAAATGCAACTGCATTACCAAAACATACGTCACATCTCGGCAGTACGTGTACGACTGTAAATATAACACTACTTAAAAACAAACAGAAAGACAAAGTCTTCAATAATTATCATAAACGCTTTCAGCAACCCGTTTGGTCCTCGTCGTTGATAACAGTTCTTAGTTGCGTTTCTCAACATTGTCTTTGTTTAAGGAGTTTGGAATGTCTTTGCCCGGATCAGCGCTGTGAGAGACGTGTTGTTGTGTTTACATTGAATGAGCACGCAATGACGTGACCTAGTATAAAACACGTGGTTTGTGATGTGAACTGTGATGTGTGGGGTCATGGACTTGGAGGAGAGCGGACTATAAATGTACGGTTCATGAGGCAACCGGAGGTTGATTGCATACGAGCCGCTTAGGTGGTTGATTGTACAGCTGATCACAGTGAATTGTATATAGTGATTAAAGACTGTTGTTAACCAGAACACAGTGTGTTGAAGTCGTGTCACAGGTCTATTACAAGCGCAATGCAATAAAATAAGAGAGGCAGAAGTTTAGACGTTTTGCCAAACTTAAAGCCAGCATTGCTGGCTTGAAGAAAACCCCCTCGGCATTAGAAAGACATTAAATTACACCGAGTGTTTGTGCCGGGGAAGTGTGTCTCGAGCTAAAACATCGTATGATCTCATTTTTTTAAAATTCTTCAACAATCTCGGGTTCGATGGAGTCTACTAACCATGTGTCGAACGGCTGGGGATCAAACTCTGTGTAAATCATTTTAAACATTTCTTAACACTAAGTACAAGAATATAGACAAGTATTTAAGTGAGAATTTATATTTTATAGAGATTCTGGGAAACCATCGCTTAGAAAATGTTTATTATTATAAGATATTGTCGGGATGAGTATTTATTAGCAGTGTTCTTCTTAAATAATTAAACTAAACACATTTTTCTTACCCTTATAGCTGATGTTTGCTGCTCTTAAAAGCGTCGAGAACCAGTCTACAACATGAATTATTCTGTATATAAATATAAAAAAGGACGCTTCTAAAATAATCGTAAAAAATAAACCTAGTGATAGTGATAGAGTGACATCTTTTTTCATAAGTACACCTTATTTAATTTGCTCGATATTTATATTCTTTATCATCTGCCCTTCCCGTGACCCAACAGAATTGAAACACTGGACTTAAACGTTGAGATGTGGTGTGAGGATTCTTTGTCATGGTGGCAGTTGGAAAGGTAATGAGTGTGTGTGTGTGGAGAGGGGAGAGCTTTATTTATTGCACGCTGCAGCTGTTCAGACTATTAATTGTAATGAAAATCCTTCAAAATAATTGTTTCAGCAATTCAAATTTTCTTAGATTATTTATTTGATGGAATAATTGTTATTGACGAGGTATCCAGCAAATGATTATCAAATAAGGAGACTATTTATTTATGTGTTGTTTTAAATTATGCATCAAGTGACGGTAGAAAAATTGAGCGATGAATCTATGAATTACCCATTGTAAATAGAGCCCGGGTTTTTTAAGATGGGCCCATGTAGAAAAGCTGGTACCCTTGTGCCACCTTCAAAAATTGTAGCTTTTCCGCCTCTGAGAGGATAATTGTTTCCTCCATTAGGGGTGGATCCTCCGTTCTGTAGAAGAAAACAAATTGTTTACATTGTTGATGTTTTCTGTTGACCTCATATTTCGCTTTCTAAAAAAGGATGCATGTACGATTCAAATAAAATATGTCAACTTTTAACACGCCCGAATATGTTTTTTGTTTTTGTCTGTGACGTAATTATTTCTATATTAATGGACTTGGGCTTACATCTTTGCTCAATGTTTACGTCTAAAACTATTGTCATTATACTTAATGCTTGATACTGATGAAAATCGTCATACTCCCTAAGTTATTTTTAACGAGCACCAAGGCTCGTCCGTTCACTGGCATGGTGTAACTCCCCTCCAACAGCCGTCTCGACTGGCATACATGTGCATCACGTCAAAAATACTATGCATTATAGTTATAATAAATAACTCGCAAAAGCATAGCTTTTGAATATAAATCCCAACTCAAAATAAAGTCTTGGAAGAAATACTGCACCAAAATAAACTCGTTTTGAACGTCCGCGTAAACGTGTTCAATATGATTGGCTGTAGGATTCATATGCGTTTGAGGGACCAATCGCTATCGATGATAGCACAGATCAAAGCCTTTAATTATATAAGGATTATTATATAGGATGATGTGTCATGAACATTAAAACATTTTTAGGCCCAGATACGATTTTTCACTTTTCATGTACTATTTCCTAAAAAACGTTCACATTTTGTATTTTGTTAACCTGCTATATCAGCAGTTGGAAATTACTAAATGTAGCATCCATTTCCGCAATCACAGGGTGGACAATGTACACACACCGTTGTGCACCCTATCAGAGGCGTCACTAGGGTTGATGTCACACAGTGCGGTAGCTCATGGCGTCACACCCTCACGAATTACCCAATAGACCTCCTCCAAGTCTCCCAGTACCAAATAAATGGAACGTTCAAAAACTTTATATTTTGGTGTCAGCCCTTGTGATGGTGTCAGTTGGTGCGGTCTTCAACCCCCGCATCCCCTAGTGACGCCACAGCACCTCATACTGTTGTTTACCGCACATTTGTAAACCAAAATTTCCAGTGTAAGATATCCGAGGAGACTTACGTCAGATGTAAAGAAGATGAGAGTATCCTCATAGAGTCCCGACTTTTTCAGCGCTCTAACCACTCGACCAACAGCCTCGTCCATAGCAGAGACCATAGCTGAGGAGAACCATTCAAACAATTGTATTTCAAATCTTTTGTTTCCTGGCAATCCAAAACATAACATATGGTTTTTGTCAGCTGTAGATTGTTTTTATTATCTTATCTTACACATCGCAGACGCTTCTTCTATATTGAAGATTATCTAAAAATAAAGTAATTATGTTACAAGAGATTAATAAATAAAGTAATTATGTTACAAGACTTGTTTGGAATGTCTTACCAGATAAGACACGTCTCTTTGTGTTCTTAATGTTCGGGTAGAGTGCAAGGTATTTTTCGGGTACCTATACATTTAAAAAAATATATGTCAATAATATAAAAATAATTATTTATTACAGAATTTATTTCTCTAAACTCGCTTTTATCAACAAGAATAAACAGACATAATGTCTGGGTTTTTATCGTTGAATATTTTTGTTTAAGGTAGCAAACAATATGAATAATGTATAACATTAAGCTAATTAATTTAGCCGAAGTTGTAAAATTTTTAATTCAATTTTAAATTTTATTTTTAAAAAAGAAAAGAAACATATTGTTGTCTTTAAAAAAAACATAAGCTAAAAATGATCAAAGCTTTTCATTATATCAAGTTATTTTAAAAGGCGTCGTCAGCATAATTTTATAAATATTATAAATTCTCTATTTTTTCCCTGTAATAAAGACAGATAGTAAAAAGTGAGTGAAAGGTTTATCTTAAAATTGAGAGAAAAACACCTGGTTGAAAAAAAAACATAAATTATAGAAAATGTTATAGAAAATCTAAAAAATACGGTTGTAAATAAAGTATACGATATTGTTAAATCCGCCAACAAGAATCAAAATACTTTGATACAACAACAGCAAGAAATAAAATTTAAAAAACAAAAACAAAAAAAAACCAACAGAATTGGACAGCGATAAATCTTTCAAATAAAATACAAGATACAACACTAACCAATTTTGTGATGGAAATATATAACGCTTTATTAATGGGAAAAAAAAATATGACGAACATTTAGGAAATTGCCTTCATAATTATCACGATTATTTAGAATAAAATTACAAGAGATATTAACTTAAATACAATGGGAAATTAATGAAAAGTGAAAAATTAAAAAGAAACAACATGAAGAATAATGAGAACAAGTACTAATGGAAAAAAAACAAGTTAAGGAGCGCTTGCCTCTGTCAGTAGCAATGTATGCTGCAGAATGATGTTTTAAGTCTTTGGTCCAATGCTTTGTAAAAGTGTTGAGCAAATTGCATTTCTGTTTCAGACTAAATATTCATGACACGTTCTTTGGGGTGGGTACTAATTTTAACTGCTAACCTATGTAACATGGACTAACTTTTACCACCTGTACCTTTCAAATATACTCAGGTGTGGTATGTTTTACCTGCAGCGGTATGTGGACACTTTGAAACGGCAGGTAAACGAACAAAGGTGTGTTTACGTTGTGGTTGGAGATGACCTCCTCAACACGGGCAGCGAACTGCTCCTGTATAATAATAATAATAATAATAATAATAATAATAATAATAAATTGATTATTTATATAGCGCTGTATCCCAGTAAGGAACTGGGCTCACATCGCTTTACATGAAAGAAATAACAAACCTATAAGTATTAAATTAACTTTCATATCATATAACAAACACAAAAATTACAGTACATTATACATAAGCTGCGTTAATCATTTACAAGAAATGTTGTTTCATTAATTTTGAATTTTTTTTTGAAAATATGTGTCTTAAGTGCAGTCTTGAAGGACTTGGTTGTTTGAATAGTTCGTTCGTCCGTCGATACGACGAGGACCACTCTAGTCATCCGAGGGTTTTCTGTGCGTGCGCAGATGGCTGATTAGGCCGATCCTTGCACGAAAGGTTCGGGAACAGAAGGGACAGGGGGCGAGTGCGACATCTCCTGGAGGGTTGACAGCATGGGCCTTTCGGGCTTGCCTCTTCTTTTCTGCGGCGGTAATCCGGTTTGCCTCGCATGACCTGGCACCTTCGTGGATGGAAGAGCGCCAGGTGGATCGGTCCATTGCAGCTCGTTCCCACGTGTCTGGATTTATGGCAAACGCTTTCATTGAGGCTTTCAGTGTGTCTTTGAAGCGTTTCTTTTGCCCACCGTGGGACCGCTGGCCATACTGGAGCTCACCATAGAAGATTCTCTTTGGCAGTCTCTCGTCTGGCATTCGGACAACGTGCCCTGCCCAGCGAAGCTGGGACTGCATCAGGAGGGTGAAGATGCTGGGGAGACCTGCCTTGGTCAGTACCACTGTGTCTGGAATTTTGTTCTGCCACTTTATGCCGAGAATCTTCCTGAGGCTTGTATATGAAAGTGGTTCAGCTTTCTTGCATGGCGCTGATAAACAGTCCAAGTTTCACAAGCATAAAGCAGTGTGGGGAGCACCACTGCCCGTGTACACTTTCAGCTTGGTCTGGATGGTAATGCCTCTTCTGTTCCAGACATTAGGGTACAACCTGCCAAAAGTGGAGCTGGCTCTGGCAATTCTGACGTTCACTTCGTCATCGATGGTGACATTTTGAGACAGTGTGCTGCCTAGGTATGTGAACCGGTGCACTGTATTGAGTCTCTGGCCGTTGACAGTGATGTTGGGCTCTACGTAGGGTCTTCCAGGCGCAGGCTGATGGAGGACCTCAGTCTTCTTGGTGTTGATTGACAGACCAAAGTTTGTGCAGGCACTGGAGAACAGGTTTACACTGCGTTGCATGTCGGCTTCTGAGACAGCGTTGAGGGCACAGTCATCAGCGAACAGCAGGTCTCTGATGATGTCTGTCATAACCTTGGTTTTTGCCTGGAGCCTCCGAAGGTTGAACAGCTTGCCATCTGTGCGGTATTTCAGGTTGACACCAACAACCTCGTCTCTGAAGGCCTCTGTCAGCATGGCGGAAAACATGAGGCTAAACAGTGTTGGTGCCAGGACGCAGCCCTGCTTGACTCCGTTTGTGACTGGGAAAGGATCAGAAAACTCCCCGCTGTCCTGGACTCTGGCCTGCATGCCTTCATGGAATTGTTGCACCAAGATACAATTGGTTGTTTGAATACTACATATGTGTAATGGTAGAGAATTCCATTGTTTGGCTGCACAAAAAGAGAACGACCTTTCACCAAATTTTTTGGTGCGTGTCTTAGAGTTACGGGGAATTATTAGATCGCATTTAAAAGCAGCATTTCAAATATAAACATTTATCCCTTTAGAAGTCGCAAACCTATATGATATTAACAGAAAACTAAATACGATTATTTAGGATTAAAATTAAACATTGTTTAAATTTAAAATTGCAATGATTTTTGAATTCTATTTTTTTATGCATTTATACTTATTGGTTTTGCAGACTTCATTTCTCAATGTTCTAAGAAACATATCAGGGGCCGTCCATAAAGTACGTCACGCTATTTGTGACCATTTTTAACTCCCCCCTCCCCCTGTCACAAACTGTCACAAATCTCGGACCCCCCCCCCTAAAGCACGTCACACTTTCGAACTAAAATGTTGTTTTTTATTAACAAAATAATCAAAATTTAATATAAAATAGCGTGACGTCACAAATGGCTGGACCCCCCCTCCCCCCTGTCACAAACTGTCACACTTTCTTACACCCCCCCCCCTCTGGAGCGTGACGTACTTTATGGACGGCTCCTCAGGGGAGGAAATGCAATAATACTTAATTATTTTATTTAGCTAATTGGTAATCTTTTCAGAATCGTAAGCTATGCAGTTAATGCTACAACCTAAGAAAGGTAAAAAAGAACTCACTGTTGAATAGTTGCCGACTGCAGCAGTTCCCACAGATTTGTTGAAACGAAAGTCCAAACCAGAGTCTTTATGAATATATAGTAAATTTTTTTTTATATTTTGAAATGAGAAGTGTTCAGAGAAATTGAAATGTAACTGGTTTTCAAAAGATGAAGAATTAATTTTTCTTTGTTTTTGTTTACATTAGTTATAGATTTCCTTCAAAAAAATGTGTGCACAAGAACTAACATTCTGTGTGACGTATCTCAATCTGGATCTTGAAACAACGGACGAATATACACAGAAGTCACATCAAATTGGCGTATGAGACTGATATTTAAACAGAAGTGACATCGAATTTTCGTATGAGACTGATATTTAAACAGAAGTGACATCAAATTGGCGTATGAGACTGATATATAAACAGAAGTGACATCAAATTGGCGTATGAGACTGATATATAAACAGAAGTGACATCGAATTTTCGTATGAGACTGATATTTAAACAGAAGTGACATCAAATTGGCGTATGAGACTGATATATAAACAGAAGTGACATCGAATTTTCGTATGAGACTGATATTTAAACAGAAGTGACATCAAATTGGCGTATGAGACTGATATATAAACAGAAGTGACATCGAATTTTCGTATGAGACTGATATTTAAACAGAAGTGACATCAAATTGGCGTATTAGACTGATATATAAACAGAAATTACATCAAATTGGCGTATGAGACTGATATATAAACAGAAGTGACATCGAATTTTCGTATGAGACTGATATTTAAACAGAAGTGACATCAAATTGGCGCATGCGACTGATATTTAAACAGAAGTGTCATCAAATTGGCGTATGAGACTAATATTTAAAATAATTTTTGTATTTGGTAACCCAATATTTAATTTATATATTTATGTATTTGATGTGAGATCCAAAATCATTTTTCATGCTATCTAGCTAACAATCATAATAATAATAATTATAATAATCATAATCATAATCATAATAATAATAATACTAACATAATAATAGTAATAATAATAATTATTATTATTATAATACTATAATATAAATAATAATAATAACAATAAAAATAGTAATAGTTATACTATGGCATATAATACATATGGGTTAAAGTGACACAGCAAAGATACTCTCTCAAACGTAAGTTTAAAACTAAGTACGTTACAATTATAAATAAATCTTTGTATATAATTGAAAATCGATGTTGCTAATGAATATTTTTGATAAAATCGTATAATGTTTCTATTATTTCCATTAAACTGTCATGAATGAATTAATGCTTTCTTCTATAGCGCTAACACAGTCCATTCTAGACTCGCATGATGGTTGTGCTAACACAGTCCATTCTAGACTCACATGATGGTTGTGCTAACACAGTCCATTCTAGACTCGCATGATGGTTGTGCTAACACAGTCCATTCTAGACTCGCATGATGGTTGTGCTAACACAGTCCATTCTAGACTCGCATGATGGTTGTGCTAACACAGTCCATTCTAGACTCGCATGATGGTTGTGCTAACACAGTCCATTCTAGACTCGCATGATGGTTGTGCTAACACAGTCCATTCTAGACTCGCATGATGGTTGTGCTAACACAGTCCATTCTAGACTCGCATGATGGTTGTGCTAACACAGTCCATTCTAGACTCGCATGATGGTTGTGCTAACACAGTCCATTCTAGACTCGCATGATGGTTGTGCTAACACAGTCCATTCTAGACTCGCATGATGGTTGTGGTAACACAGTCCATTCTAGACTCGCATGATGGTTGTGCTAACACAGTCCATTCTAGACTCGCATGATGGTTGTGCTAACACAGTCCATTCTAGACTCGCATGATGGTTGTGCTAACACAGTCCATTCTAGACTCGCATGATGGTTGTGCTAACACAGTCCATTCTAGACTCGCATGATGGTTGTGCTAACACAGTCCATTCTAGACTCGCATGATGGTTGTGCTAACACAGTCCATTCTAGACTCACATGATGGTTGTGCTAACACAGTCCATTCTAGACTCGCATGATGGTTGTGCTAACACAGTCCATTCTAGACTCGCATGATGGTTGTGCTAACACAGTCCATTCTAGACTCGCATGATGGTTGTGCTAACACAGTCCATTCTAGACTCGCATGATGGTTGCGCTCTGATGTTCAAAAACTCTATGAATTTTAAAAAAAGCCTTAATACTCTTCTAAGGGGCCGTCTATAAATGACTCACGCGATTTTGGCAGATTTTTTACCCCCCCCCCTCGTCACGCGTCGTCACAAAAAGTTAAACCCCTCCTCTAATAATACGTCACAAAGCTTTGACCCCCCCCCTAATAAAAGCAACTTATTTTCTTTTTGAAAATAAGTATGTTTCAAATCACTTTTATTGTCATTTAAGTATTTATAATTTATTTAGTTAAGGTCTATATCTACATTGTAATATTGTAACCCGCGAGAAGCATTTTAAAAATAAATTTAACCGGCCTTCAGAAAACGAACTGTGTTAACATCCTAAGGTTGTATTTTATTTTAATACATACAAATTAAAGATTGACTATTAATCATCACGGTTAACGTCTTTTTTTTTGGAAATTTTTTTTATTAAAAATAATATTTTTGAAATTTATTTTTTAAAAATCCCTCAATTGACTGACGTTAGAAAGAGGTCGGCGAACATGGGTAAATAACCTCATCTGGGGTCAAAGGGGAATTCTTGGTGGTAATGCAGACTCATTTGGGACATATAACATCCACTGCAATACACTAGATATATTAAAATACGTCATGTGTACATGTACGCTTGGAACATATGCCCATTATTGACCCGGTTCCTTCCAGAAAATGCATTTTTAAAAATTGGACAACTGTGTAGATTTCTTACATACATACTATACTAATACACGTAAATCCACCCTACTTTTATTTATATTGACACGAGTGACGATAATCTTAATCCACATGACTTGACTGTATGAAGTATCCTTCTGTGATATTTAAAATTAATTACTTAAAAACTGAGCTAAGAAGAAAAGTTGTTTTGTTCTCCTCTCGAATTGCGATGTCAATAATTTCATGCATTCAATAAAGTTAATGAATACTTGGCTAATTTTAAATGGGCTCATTTATCATTATATCTAGAATGGCCCGGGGCTTTTAACCAAAAACCAATCGAACAATTATATCAAAAACGTTTATAATTCTATGAATAGGACCATTTAAAGAAAAAGGATATTCCGTGTTGTTTTGACTTAAAATACCTACACATAATCCTATTCAGATCACATTTAGGCACTTGTAATGCTTGTAAAACTCACCAGTAGCATTTTCGGGGGGGGGGTGTCTAACGACGCTCCCCTTAATTTCCTGAGTCATGTGAGCAGGACCTAGAGTCTGGGGGTTGGGGAAAGGGGTGTAACGCACACATAAAGTTGTATATTTTGCGGTAACGGGCAAAAATTTTCGCGCACTCTTACCGTGAGAGAACCAAACGGAGCTGCGGCTACATCACAAATGCTTTGATGTCAAGATCAAACGAACGCAATTTCATACTTGTGGGTTATCAAACTTAAGGATTATAATTAGATTTAATTTTCGTGTCTTGATAGCTTACGCGAACCAGCGTCTGATGGCCTACCGACATGCACATTTAGAAGCACTGATTTTAAAAAAATAATTAAAAAATATATAAAAATTTTTAAATAAATTGTAAGCGACCAAATATTTCAGTGGAAGTTTTATTTAAAGTTACCCTTTTGATGTGACGTCACATTTCTTCAACCCCCCTCCCCCCTCGTCACGCATCGTCACAAAAGCGTGACCCCCCTCCCCTCCTAGGTGCGTGACGTCATTAATGGACGGCCCCTTAAGTTTTACACTCTATCAAAAATTTCGGAATTCTGTCATGTTTCTCTCCCATGAAACTTCTTTCTTTAACATTTTTCTTTTTAAACGTGATTTATTTAAACCACAACGCATCAGTCTTTAAGAGCAACACTCACCGACTTGTTTCTGGTAGTAATCCTCCTGGCCGTTGTAGTAGCCGTAGAACGTGTCGAATCCCCTGAACGTTGGCGTGCACTCCCATTTACAGAACCCCTGATGCCACCTAGGACAGTGAGTGAACGGGTCTTATACTAAATTGATGCTAAATTAATACATTTTACGTCTGTAACCTATTTGACCACTGGTACTAGAACACCAACTACAGACACTGCATGCATAACTCTATACAACGAAGCACTCCACGAAACCAACATACATTTGATGATTCGATTCATCTGATACTAATTCATGAGCAGTTTTTTGGTTTGTGTTTTTTAATTTTATTATGAAGGGAATGATGTATGGGCGGGTCTGTGGTTAAGTGAATGATGTATGGGCGTGTCTGTGGTTAAGTGAATGATGTATGGGCGTGGCTGTGGTTAAGTGAATGAGGTATGGGCATGTCTGTGGTTAAGTGAATGATGTATGGGCGTTGCTGTGGTTAAGTGAATGAGGTATGGGCGTGGTTGTGGTTAAGTGAATGAGGTATGGGTGTGGCTGTGGTTAAGTGAATGAGGTATGGGTGTGGCTGTGGTTAAGTGAATGAGGTATGGGTGTGTCTGTGGTTAAGTGAATGATGTATGGGCGTGGCTGTGGTTAAGTGAATGAGGTATGGGCGTGTCTGTGGTTAAGTGAATGATGTATGGGCGTGGCTGTGGTTAAGTGAATGAGTTATGGGCGTGGCTGTGGTTAAGTGAATGATGTATGGGCGTGGCTGTGGTTAAGTGAATGAGGTATGGGCGTGGCTGTGGTTAAGTGAATGAGGTATGGGCGTGGCTGTGGTTAAGTGAATGAGGTATGGGCGTGGCTGTGGTTAAGTGAATGAGTTATGGGCGTGGCTGTGGTTAAGTGAATGAGTTATGGGCGTGGTTGTGGTTAAGTGAATGAGGTATGGGCGTGGCTGTGGTTAAGTGAATGAGGTATGGGTGTGTCTGTGGTTAAGTGAATGAGGTATGGGTGTGGCTGTGGTTAAGTGAATGAGGTATGGGCGTGGCTGTGGTTAAGTGAATGAGGTATGGGTGTGTCTGTGGTTAAGTGAACAATATATGGGCGTGGCTGTGGTTAAGTGAATGAGGTATGGGTGTGGCTGTGGTTAAGTGAATTAGGTATGGGTGTGGCTGTGGTTAAGTGAATGAGGTATGGGTGTGTCTGTGGTTAAGTGAATTAGGTATGGGTGTGGCTGTGGTTAAGTGAATCCAAATTTCTAAAAATATATTTAAAAAATAGACAACTTGCTGTATTTTAAAAAAATCTTCTTTGAAATCTGCTCGCAAAAAGTTGGATTATTAATCATGCATTAAAAACAAAATCAGCAACACAAATGTCTTACTTTCCAACCATGTGCGTTGCATATCCGTTAGCTTTCAAAACTTGGGGCAAATAAGTCCTTGATAGTGGCACACACACATTTTGACGAGAGCCTATAACTATATGCTGGAAGAATACAAGTGATTCGATTAGAAGATAATGAAGCAAATATACATCCTATTTTAGGCTTTAAATTATAAATGGAACAAAAATGTATTAAAAATTGCAGAAAAAAGTTAAAGGAAGAGTTGAAGGCGCTAAAAAATAAAACATTTATCTACATGTGTGCTTGGAAACCAAACAAGGTGCAAAGAAGATCTCAAAATGTGTATTGTTTAATCGCACAATGAAGCTCGCAAGCTTAAAATCTGAAGGATGTGTTGCACTGTATGCGTCCTCTTGAAACATACCTGGGTTCCCAAGCGAAACGGATAGACCCCAGTCATGAGGGCGCTTCTTGACCTGATGACGCAAGAGAAGCGGCAGATAATTAAACGATCTTTTGATTACATACTATTAAAATACTTTTTAAAGTTATTATAAATCTCTCTATTGTAACCTAAAAAATAGATGTTAGAGTTTCATAAGTTAAATGATTTTTTTTTAAAGTTACTATATAATAATTAAATAAATTCATCTAAGTAAATAGAAGTTAATTATGAACAAAATTTAACAAATCTTCTAGGAACATTATTTCTCACATAGAAATAAGTGGTAACAATTATTTAAAGAATGGTTGCGAGAATAACATTACGTATTTTTAAATAACATTCAGTCATATTGGTTTCAAATGAATTGATCAGAAGGATATTTGAGTTAAGTGAATTTTGCTGGCACAAGGCGGGTAAGATGCGTATCATCATAAAAAATGTTTTTCTGAATTCTCCGAATAATTTTCCAGAGGGCGATAAAATATTAATTTTACCCAACCTGAAAAAGGCTAGCGCCTCCGCAGTTATTGTAAAAGGCTAGCGCCAGCCCTGTTATTGTGAAACTTAAAATTAAAACATCTACTTAAAACCAGTAAAATATATTTCAATAGAAGTCTGTAAAATTTTTTAACATAGGTATAATAATCACTTTTATATATGATTAGAATATTGAATGTAGATACAGTAGGTGTATGGTGACTAAGCAATACGTTCGAACGCCCAGATTAATGTAAGCCAATCGGTTTCTATACCTAAGGTGTCTATAATTAAGGAGTCTATACCTAAGGTGTCTATGCCCACGTTGTCTATACATACGGTGTCTATGCCCAGATTGTCTATACCTACAGTGTCTATGCCCAGATTGTCTATACCTACGGTGTCTATGCCCAGATTGTCTATACCTACGGTGTCTATGCCCAGATTGTCTATACCTACGGTGTCTATGCCCAGATTGTCTATACATACGGTGTCTATGCCCAGATTGTCTATACCTACGGTGTCTATACCCATATTGTCTATACCTACGGTGTCTATGCCCAGATTGTCTATACCTACGGTGTCTATGCCCAGATTGTCTATACCTACGATATTTATGCCCATATTGTCTATGCCTACGGTATGTAAAGCTACGGAGTCCATACCTACGGTATGTAAAGCTACGGTGTCTATGCCTACGGTGTCTATACATACGGTGTCTATGCATACGGTATGTAAAGATACGGTGTGTCTATGCCTACGGTGTCTATGTTTACGGTGTCCATACCTACGGAGTCTATACCTGCGGTGTCTTATACCTACGGTGAACACAGCGGCTGAACGTAGCTCTGGTTCAGTATGATCCCCTCCCCTGCCAGTGAGTCGATGTGGGGGCTGATAATGTCGGGGTTATGGTACCCCAGGTCATTCCAACCTGTCACGGAGAGAGTTTGGATATAGAAGCTGGAAAAAACTCCCCATGCCGCTAAACAATAACATGCAAAAATGACCATGCTGGTCGAACAGATAACAGGGTAAGAAGCCACTTGTCCGTTCGATGAAATGCACACTCTGATCTCACTTTTAAAAAATTTTCCTTAGCCCTAACCACCGCTTCCTTGTGGTGGTTGACTCAAGTGTTATTCACACAATATCTTAGCTTCCCTCGTGGAAGTCTTAAATAATTATCTATTCATCAACATACATGTTTTGTCTTCTAGGAATCTTTTGATGCACTATAACATGATACTTTCCCGACCTTTGAACAAATAAATTGATGTAATTTCTTTAAGGCGGTTGGATAGCGAAGTCAATAGTACACTCGCCTCACAAGCAGAGGGGCGTGGCATCTAGCACACGTTAAAGCCAAAATAAAATGATGAATGACTAACGCCAAGAAAGTCCTCCGCTGACCTGGAAGGAAGATGTGGCGCCCACCTAGGTCTACCTAGCATCTAGTAAGTTCTAATGCAAACATTAGGACTCCCTACGATCATCGGTTATGGGACTTTAAAAAAAACATGAATGTTATTATTTTAAACTCTAGCGTAGGCTTAAACTTATTGTTAATGGAACAATTTCAATAAGTCAAAAACATTTCTCTTGTGAAAATAAGTGTGTGGTGGCAATTTGTGTAATGGCTAAATATATAATGGCGAAGGGTGTTGAAGCTAAGAATATAATAGCCAATCGATGTAATGGGCGGCTTAATGTCTGATGTTTAAATGGGTAATGATGGGATGGCTATTGGTGTCATGGTGTCATGGTGCCATGGTGTAACGGCTAATGACTTAAGGCAAATAAAATATTGACTGTTTAGTGTAATGCCTAATTGGTTCAGTTTTTTGTTTAGTCTAACACTTTGAATTAGAGTTTTGACTCAATAAAATTTCTATAGCAAATTTTAAAATAGAATTTTTCATATTATTTTAAACGTGTACTTAAACTAATTCTTCCCCATTGGATAAAATCCTACAAGATTGCTATTAATAATTATTTTGGTCTGTGAATTCCACTTCAAAATTATAAGCTTGAAATCAGAACAATCTCTCGTTTAATCATTCTCTATCAGCCATGAAAACTAAGGAAACTTTATGAAAACTTTTACAATAAGTCGATTTTTAAGAAACATGCAAAAACTCAAATAATATCGTACTCACCCAGGTCGTCTGCAACTATCAGCACAATATGCGGTGACTTTGGATTTGCCCCACACGCGGACACAACTATTCCAAGAAAGTAACACAACAGAACATTTGACCGGCACTGTTGTTCAATAAAAAGAATTAGTACTCGCTAAGTACATCAATGCATCGTCTTTCGTACACTATATTTAAAAAAAAATCAAGACAGCATAAATAAAATACTTACCATCTTTCTTAATGTTACAACAGTTGTTCTTTATCGCTGGTCAACACTACACGAAGCGACTGCAGTTCAGTAGCACCGTTATGACAGATGAAGATTATCTTGCATTGACTTCTTAGACAAAATGCGTCATTCAAAACGAATCATTCAATTCCAGGTCATGTTTCTGTCCATCTAGATATCGTTGAAACTGGACCTAACGCCCTTGTTTGTTTTATCAAGTTTTTGTCTGATAAGTTGTATCTAACTGGGACTAGGATTGTTACCATTATTTAACTGTGATAAATTTAACGTGGACACTTAAACAAAAGAAATTAGTACATCGACATTGTTACATTTTAATTAATTAGTCAAATAGTTAATGAAATTAAGACGAAGGGCTAGTAAAAGAAAACATAAAACAATTGCCTGATAGGCGATATCTATCTTCACTAAAGTAACAAGAAAATATCAAGAAAAATATTAGCATCATGATTTCGCAAAATAAATGTCTTGCACTCCAATGCATTTGTTAAAATTTCATTATTACCTGTTCTGGAACTTTCGTTTGACAAAATTTTTGTTGATATTTAATATTATTTTTTCCCTAATACATAATATAGAATCTCTCTGTCTGTCTCACTCTCTCTCTCTGTATATAATTAATAAATAAATAAATAAATATGTGTTTGTGTGACTGTGTTTATGTATAAGCATACATATTTATATATTATTGTTATTTTAATGTATTCCTTCCTCGTAATATTCGAGATTATCAAATCACCTCAAGTTCGACACAGTTTTTGTTGCTATTGTATACCATGTGTTGCTAAGGTATACCATATGTTGCTATGGTAAACCATGTGTTGCTTTGCTATACCTTGTGTTGCTATGGTAAACCATGTATTGCTATGGCAAACCATGTGTTGCTATAGTAACCCATGTCTTGCTCTGGTAACCATGTGTTGCTGTGGTAAACCATGTGTTGCTATTGTAAAACATATGTTGCTATGGTACACCATGTCTTGCTATGGCAAACCATGTGTTGCTATGGTAAACCGTGTGTTGCTATGGTAAACCATGTGTTGCTAGGGCAAACCATGTGTTGCTATGGTAAACCATGTGTTGCTATGGCAAACCATGTGTTGCTATGGTAAACCATGTGTTGATATGGTAAACCACGTGTTTGCTATTTTATACCATGTGTTGGTGTAGTAAACCATGTGTTGCTATTTTATACCATGTTTTGGCTAATGGTAAACATTTTTTGCTATGTTATACCATGTGTTGCTATTTTATACCAAGTGTTGCTATTTTATACCATGTGTTGCTATGGTATAACATGTTTTACTGTAGTATACCATGTGTTGCTATGGTATACCATGTGTTGCTATAATTTACCATGTGTTGCTATGGTTTATCATGTGTTGCTTGTATACCATGTGCTGCTATGGTTTACCATGTGTTGCTATGGCTTACCATGTGTTGCTTGTATACAATGTGTTGGTATGATAAACCATTTGTTGATTGTTCAAGGTGGCGGATTTGTTTGGTGGAAATTCCGTATTAAAATGTTGGTGTAATTTTTAAGTTACGCTCTAAGACAGCGGTTTTCAAACTGTGGTACGCGTACCACTGGTGATACGCCAGGCCTTTCTAGGTGGTACGCGAAAAATTTTGAAAACAATTTAAATTGTGACCATATTTCTTTGATTGTATCTATTGCTACAATTTGATTTTTTAAAACTTTTTATTAGTTAACTAGTACGTATTAATTACAAAAATATTTTAATTGGAACAAATTTAGGCAATAGTTTGAAGCAAAATAATTCCCAAACGCAACAGATTTCTAAAAATCAAATGCAGATGTGCCAAGTAGTGCATTAAAATGGCGGCGATGGCCAATTCATAGGCCTACGACCCTACGTAACCTATTATTCTAATTAGCTTTTTTTGTAAAACTTTTAATTCTCTTCCATAAATACTTATTATTTATGCTCAAAAATATCTATCTTCCAACACAATTGCATACGAATATCTCCTGTTGTTGTTGTTCGTCCGTCGTGATCGACGATGACCACTCTCATCATATTTGCTGGGCCGCCACATGTGTTCTCTGGTGGCTTATTAACCCTATTTTTGCGCGAAAGAGGCGTCCGCATGTCGGACAAGAGATAGAAGCGGTCCCTTCAGGGGGGTTTTGGTTTCGTTCCTTTCTGGCCTGGCGTTTTAACTTGGCAGCCTGTTGTCTATTTGCTTCACAGACAGCTGCGCCATTCCATATCGTAGAGCGCCAGTGGGCTCGGTTACTGGCTGCCGCTTCCCAGGAGTCATGTCCGATGTCGAAGGCCTTCAGAGCAGTTTTAAGCGTGTCCTTGTAGCGCTTTCGTGGACCTCCGCGTGCTCTTTGCCCTTCGGTAAGTTCACCGTAGAAGAGCCTCTTGGGTAGGCGATGATCGGGCATGCGCACTAGATGCCCCGCCCAGCGTAGTTGGCTTTGCATGAGGATAGTGTGGATGCTGGGGAGTCCTGACCTGGCTAATATTTCGGTGTCTGGAACTTTTTCCTGCCATTTTATATTGAGAATTTTTCTAAGGCTTTTGGTGTGGAAGTGGTTCAGCAACCTCGCATGGCGTTGGTATACAATCCAAGTTTCACATGCATATAGTAAGGTGGGGAGCACTACAGCTCTGTATACTTTTAGTTTTGTTTGGGTGCTGATTCCCCTTCTGTTCCAGACACTGTCATGCAATCTGCCGAATGCTGCGCTGGCCTTTGAGATTCTCGAGTTCACCTCGTCATCAATATTGGCCTTCTGGGACAGTGTGCTGCCAAGGTAAGTAAAGCGGCTCACTGTGTTGATTTTGTTGCCGTTGATGAATATGTTTGGCTCAGTATAGGATTTGCCCGGGGCCGGCTGGTATAACACTTCAGTCTTTTTTGTGCTGATGGTGAGCCCAAAGTTAGAGCACGCACTGGAAAATTTATCAGCACTTAGTTGCAGTTGTGCTTCAGAGCCCGCGTTAAGGGCACAATCATCAGCAAAAAGAAGTTCCAGGATGCTGTCTGATTTGACCTTTGTCTTAGCTTTAAGCCTCCTGAGGTTGAACAGACGACCATCAGTGCGATACCTGAAGTCCATGCCTACATTTCTATTCCTGAAGGCCTCTGTAAGCATGGCTGAGAACATGAGGCTGAACAATGTTGGGGCCAGAACACAGCCTTGCTTAACGCCATTTGTGACAGGGAATGGTTTAGAGACCTCTCCGTTGTCCTGGACTCGAGCCTGCATGCCATCATGAAATTGCCTTACAATGGCTATATACTTATTTGGACACCCATACTTGGCCATAATCCTCCATAAGCCCTCTCTGCAGACTGTGTCAAAGGCTTTCGTAAGGTCTATGTAAATGGAAAATAGGTCCATATTCTGCTCTTGACACTTTTCCTGCAATTGCCTGGCTGCAAAAATCATGTCAATGGTCCCGCGTTCTTTCCGGAAACCACATTGGCTTTCTGGTAAAAGACCCTGATCCAGATGTGCATTTAGGCGATTTAGGAGAATTCTGGCGAGTATTTTTCCTGCAATTGATAGGAGTGAAATTCCACGATGATTATCGCAGGCTTGGCGGTTCCCTTTTCGCTTGTACAAGTGGACTATAGAGGCATCTTTAAAATCCTGGGGGACAGCCTCTTGCTGCCACATCATTAGGAAGATTTCATGCAGCTTTTCTAGTAGAACCATGCCACCTTCTTTGTATATTTCTGCTGGAATTGAGTCTGCTCCAGGAGCCTTGCCACATGACAGAAGATGTACAGCTCTTTGCGTCTCAAGAAGTGTAGGCGGGTCATCCATTGCCAGGTTAATTGGTACTTGAGGGAGGCGACTGATAGCATCTTCATTAATACTTGAGTTGCTGTTTAGGACAGCATGAAAGTGTTCAGCCCAGCGCTCAAGAATCTTCTCCCCGTCAGTAATTAGATATGTCCCGTCAGCACTGAGAAGCGGGGATGAATTAGACGTTGTGGGTCCGTACACTTCCTTAATGGCGTTGTAAAAATTCTTCATATCATGCCTGTCTGCATATTGTTGAATCTCATCAGCTTTCTTGTTTAGCCATGAGTCTCGCATCCAGCGAAGTTTTTGTTGTATGACGCGGCGTATGCTATTATATGAGTCCGTTACGGTTGAAGACCTGGGATTGCTGATGTGTCTTTTGTGGAGTTGATGTTTCTCTGCCAACATTTGCTTGATTTCAACGCAATTGTCATCGAACCAGTCTTGGTGCTTTCTCGTCGCGGGTCCAAGGATTTGGGAGGCTGTGCTGTAGATTAGATCTCTAAAGTTCGTCCAAACAGTCTCAATGTTCGTATTGTTTAGAGTGGTGGATCTCAGTTTGCCCTCCAGGGCTGTCTCCAGAGATTGTTTAGTACTCGCACAGTTTAGCTTTGTGATGTTTAGCCGTTTTAGGGTTTTCCTTCCTTGGGGCCGTCTTTTTGGCTGAATGCATATCTTAAGTTTAGAGATGATGAGACGATGGTCTGTCCAGCATTCAGCACCGCAGAGTGATTTAGTCACACGAACGTCTTGTCTATCTTTCTTCCTTGTGATGACGTAGTCTATTAGGTGCCAGTGCTTGGAGCGAGGGTGCATCCATGAGGTCCTGTTTCTTGTGGGAAGACTGAATACTGTGTTAGTAATCAACAAGTCATGTTCCACACACGTCTGAAGCAACAGGAGACCATTGCTATTACACCGGCCCACTCCATGTTTTCCTATCGCACCGTCCCAAAGAGCGTCATCGCAGCCTACTCTTGCATTAAAGTCACCAAGTATGACAAGCTTATCAGTGGAAGGAATGTTGGCGATGATAGAGTGAAGGTCCTCGTAAAACTTGGATTTCACTTCATCAGGGTTAGTCATTGTTGGGGCATAGCAGCTGATGATGTTGAGGTATTTCTTCCCGGCCAACAGAGGCAGTCTCATCGTCATGAGTCTGTCATTTATGCACTTTGGAGGACTAGCGAGTTTGCATACTAATGATGTCTTCATGGCAAAGCCAACACCGGCCTCACGGCGTTCCTCGCTCCCTCTGCCACTCCAATAGAAGGTGTAGTTGGAGCCTCTTTCACTTAGTTCGCCCTCTCCTGGTAGACGGGTCTCGCTGAGAGCGGCAATGTCGACGTCATATCTTGAAAGTTCGTGGCCCACCAGGGCAGTCCTCCGTTGGGGTCTATTTGTTTCATCTCTGTCCATTAGTGTGCGCCCATTCCATGTGCCCAGGGTGAGAGGAATAGTCCTCGGCTTTTTCTTTAGTTTGCGACCGCAGAAATAGGGTCCCCGCCAGCTGCGGTAGTATGGCCAGGGAAGATTTGAGCAGGCAATGTTTAGGGCACCTTTTCTAGCCCCTTCCTCATGCCATGGAGGTAAGCAGTGCATTCCTAAAGAGGGCTGCTCAGTCGCTCAGGGGGCTGCCGGACACCGCTGCTGCTCAGTGTCAGTGGTGAACGACCACTGATTCTACAATTAAATAATTTATGGTTGTAAACGCGCCAACTGGCAACTGTGCGAAGGAATTTTGTTTTCTGGTAGAGGTAGCACAGACGTAAATAGTATACTGTGGACTGTGGAGGTAGTCTTGGCAGTTTGACTTTAGATTTGGCACTTTTATGCGGTGTTCGTAGTTTATTTAAATTTTAATGTGGAAATGTATAATTAATAAGTTTGTGAATATACATTCTGGGTTCCGTGGCAAAATTTTTGAATATTGGCCTAGCCACTGGCTATATGTTTGAAATACCAAATACCAATTCTTAATCTTTAAACCCATCAATGGATAAATGGTTAAAAAATCAACCGCTTCAAAGAAAGTTAGAACCGGCCAATGCTAAGGTTAGTTATGAATCCACCAAGGCTACCACTCGAGAACAAAGCTTGAATTTTAACCAGAATGAAGATGATGGCACTCGTAAGCAGCGAAAGATTATTAGACGGTATGACGAAAGCTATTTATACTTTGGATTCACTTGGTGTGGTGACAAAAATGAACCCCAGCCTCAATGTGTCATTTGCAGTGAAAAACTTTCAAATCATTCAATGAAACCCTCTCTGCTTCAGCGCCATTTCAATACAAAACATATCCTTTATAAAGATAAACCACTTGAATTTTTTAAAAGAAAAAAAATTGAAATGCAACTAAGTAAGACAAGTTTAAAGTCATTTACCAATATTAACTTTACAAGCATTGGTCTTATTTGGTCAGTTTGCGAATTGCTCAAACAGGGAAACCACACACTATTGGGGAGAGCCTAATATTACCTGCTGCTAAAGATATTGTAACTTGTTTGTTAGGACAGAATGCTGCCAAAAAACTTGATAATGTTCCTTTGTCAGATAACACTGTTTTCAGACGCATTCAAGATTTAGCTTGTGAAGTAAAGAAAATCCTCATTAAAAGGATACAGAAAAGCAGATACTTTGCAATTCAGTTAGATGAGAGTACTGATATTACAAACTTTGCTCAATTGATGACGTATGTTAGGTATGAACATGAACAGGCAGTTGAGGAAGAATTTTTGTTCTGCGAATCTTTAGCTGAGCGGACAACTGCTAATGAAATATTAAAAAAAATTAATGATTTTGTTGTTGCCAATGAAATAAATTGGAAAAACTGTGTTGGGGTTTGTTCTGATGGGGCAGCTGCTATGACAGGCAAACATGGTGGAGTGGTTACTCAAATTAAGCAAGTTGCACCGAGAGCCAACTTCACACACTGCAGCATCCACCGTGAAGCATTGGCATCCAAAGCCATGCCCGACACTTTAAAAACAGTTTTAGACCAGGCTGTTAAAATAGTTAACTTCATAAAAGCTCGAGCTCTAAACTCACGCATGTTTACAATAATTTGCAATGAAATGGGAAGTGAACACAATAACCTTCTTTTGCACACGGAAGTACGCTGGCTATCTCGAGGGAAAGTTTTAACTCGGCTTTTTGAACTACGCTCAGAAGTACAAATGTTTCTGTTGAACAGCAAATTTGAAACATCGCATTTACTTTTGGACGAATTGTGGTTAATGCGTTTGGCATATTTGGCGGATATTTTTGGGAAACTAAACGAACTGAATACGAGTTTGCAAGGAAGAAATATCACTCCATTTACTGTTGTGGATAAGATAAATGCAATAGTAAAAAAGCTTCAGTTCATTTTGTCAGATCTTGAGAAATCTTGTGTAGCTTCATTTTCTTCTCTTGAGTCTTTTGTGATGGAGAATAAGCTGCAACTTCATGCTAATTTGATTGAAGACATTAAGAAGCATTGCTCTCAACTGATACTGAATTTTCAATCATATTTTCCTGAACAGTTGGATAATAAGGAATGGATTCGAAATCCATTTTCGGATGTGGTGTTGCCGGCTGATTATTCAGTTTTTGAAAGAGACCAGTTTTGTTGAGATTTCATGTGATCGTGAATTGAAGAACGAATTTAAAAAAGACATGCTGTGCGATTTCTGGTTGAAGCGAAGGAATGAATATGGATTAATTTCTGATCGAGCTTTAAAGTTTCTGATTCCTTTCAACACGTCATATTTGTGTGAAACTGGGTTTTCAGCTATGCTTGCAATAAAAAATAAATACAGAACAAAGCTTGAACTTGAACCAGATTTGCGATTAAAATTAACAAACATAAAACCTGACATTGCAAATCTGTGTGCGTCTAAACAAGCTCACAGCTCACATTAACATTTCTATTTTCATTTTTTATTGATACTCAGAATGAGCTCCATAAAATAAAATATTAACTTTTCTATGTCTAAGTTTACCTTTATAGGCCTAGTTAGTACCCATACCTATAACGTACTGTATGTCTGTATGATGTTTTCTTTAATTGCAAGGGGACTTCGTGCCCACCTGCTGCTTTTTTTTATCGGACTTTAGCTGCTTGTGGTACGCCAAAATTTGATTTTTTTACCAAGTGGTACAATAAAAATAAAGTTTGAAAACCGCTGCTCTAAGAAATCTTGAGAACAATAGCTTTATTTTTACGTTAATATATATTTTAAAAAAAAAGTAAAATTCTTTTTTATGTAGCCGTCTGCTAGAGTTCAACCTCAGCAGTCCGCCTTAGTGACCGTCAGGTTACTCGAGGTTCTCTCCAGCCCTGGAATTGACTGGAGTTCACCACGCCAGCGGGCCAGTAAGACACTGCCCCTGGTCTGTGTGAGAGATTGATTGTTAATAATGTGGTAGTGTGCACACCCACACAGTGCCGCACCATGTGCACCGAACCGAGATGCACTAGGTGGTATGAGAGAAGAAAGGAAGTAGAACAAGTACGACAGTTGAGCGTGCCAAGGACAGCTGTTCCATATGTATAATTGTAAATAAAACTGTTGTATAAAACTTGCCGGGTGACTTGGACTTTATTGTTATTTTTAATTAACTTAGCCACCACTCGGCTACATAAAACAATATAATTTGCAATTTTCACGCAAATCAGTAGTGTCTGTCAGTCAGTCCTACGCTCTGCGAGGTAACTCCCGATAAAAAAAATAAAAAGTTGCTTTCGAGATTATAACAAAATGTGTTGCTCACCATAAAATATTGTGACGTGACGTCATTAAATGAGCTTTTATTAATGTGTGATGGTAACGAAGTAAAAAGAGCAATGTTTTATTTGATGTGATTAATATTATTATTATTTTTGTGTATTAAATGTCCGTTTTTGTGTATGTGTCCATGTCAATATTACGTACGTAATTATAAATTGAATTTTCGATATTAATATATAACATTCGTTTTTCGGTTTATGAAATTTACAATTGGTTGTCGTTCGGTTGTCAAGTTTCGATGCGTTTTGAACTACAAAGCCATTACTTATTACTGCAAATGAAATTTGCAAACTTATGCTTCAGTTTAGCGTTTGTTTTTCTTTTATACACTTTGAGATTGCATATTTGTATGTTTAAAAAAATAACATATTTAAAAATCGGACTCCTCCCCACAATAGTTTTTTTTATTGTTATTTACATGCAATATTTTTATGCGTCTTAGACTAATTTTGAATAAAACATCTTTGATTTTAATATAAAACTGGAAGGGGTGCTGACTTGACAATAATGAAAACGTTTATTAGAATTCCTAAAACGTGTATATTAAAGTTGATATTTTAATATTTTCTTTTATCCAGTGCTTAACTTTACTTCAAGGTTTCATGCAAAATAAATAGTTCGTTGTTATTCATATTTGTAAATAGTTACAATTTTTTATTTACATTTTTTTTGATAATGTAAAGGTAATAATGTATGGACCAATGGGCGCATAAACTGAGAGTCATAATAGATCTTGAAAAGGTGCTGACTTGACAATAATAAAAACGTTTATGTGAATTACTAACACGTGTATATTAAATTGTAAATATGATTAACAGTTGATAAGTTAATCTTTTCTGTTATCCTGTGACAAACTTTGCTTACTACGTTTCATGCAAAATAAATAGTTTTTAACATGTTATAGTCTTTTTTTAAACATGTTTTGATAATGTTGTGGTAATAATGTATGGAGAAATGGGCGAATAAACTGACAAGTCATAATCATCGATGAAGCTTAAACGGCTTCAAATCACAGACATGCGTGATGCGGATCACATTACAGTCGCATAATTTATTTTTAACGCACTTTGCTGTATTATTGGTGCACTCATAATTGGTGAGCACTATTCAATGCCGCAAGTTAACGTCCGGCTGACTCCTCAGCAATATTTTTTAATACGTCGAACTTCAAACTTCTTTGTTGCAGTATCACTTGATGCTGTGTGTAGTTCACTATGCATTTACTATTATCATGATTATATCATTATTATGCATGCAAAATTATATAACGCGAAGCCTAAGCTTGGAGGTTTTTTTCATAACACATATATTCGTATATATAATCAAAATATATACTATGCTATGTCCGTTTGTAACGCTAGATTTTAGTAAGCCCACCGCTAAAAAAATAACGTTGAAAAATATATTGCAAAATAAAAATAAAAATAAAAACCCACTATTTTCAAACGTACGCATAAAATTGTTCAACATGGAAAAGATATTTAATTTTTCTCTCTTGGTCTCTACATTTTCTGATTATTTACTATGCGGCTTTCAGGCAAAAGGGACAATTACAAAAAATGAAATATATCCATTTGAAAACTCCCGTCATTTTTGACGGGTAATACACTAGTTTTTAATATGTCTTTAATAGATTCATCTTAGTTTGGCCGTTGACTATTATATTTTCAGTGAAGGAACGAAATCATATGTGCCAAGTACATGTACATAAAATACGTCTGTAGGTTGTCAAACTATATTTGTTCTTAAATAAAAGTTTTATATCTAAAAACGTAGCACCCACGAATAATTCTTTATTTCTCATCCGTTGACGGAAACAACAAATTGAGACAGCAGAGGCGACACTAGGGTTGGTGTCACCCGGGGCGGTAGCTCATGGTGTCGCCCCTTCACGACTGAAGGGGCCGTCCATAAATGACGTCACGCGAGGTTGCCGGTATTTACCCCACCCTCCCCCAGCGTCATACTTTGTCACAAAAAACTGATACCCCACCCCTTTTTACGATATGACGTCACAAAGCTTTGACGCCCCTCCCCCAAGTCGTATTTTCTCAATAAAAATTAGCATGTTGCAAATTATTTTTTGTCATTTAAATATGCATTTAGGGTAAGTCTGCACTGTAATATCGTAACACGCGTGAAGTCATTGAAAACGTAATTAAATAAATGGTAAACAATCAAATATTTAAGTGGAACTTTTATTTAAAGTTTCACGTTTTTTATGTGACGTCACATTTCTTAAACACCCCCCTCCTCGTACCACATCGTCACAGATGCGTGGACCCCCCCCCTATGGCGATTAAAAGGGGGGTGCTGAACGGGCTAAAGCCCCCAATAATTTAAGGGCCCCCAAACGTTTTATGAATTATAGTGTATAATAAAGATGCAGGCCATTATGTTTGTACGAATCCCTGAAAATGCCTTGGACAGTCATACGGCAATGCTGCAAATGAGTAGGAAGTATAACGGAAACTAGGCTATTCTTCGTGAGAAGTGCATTGTAGCTCATTATGTACCGTGCACAGCTCATTCCTTTAATTTGGTTGGGAAAAGAGCAGCAGGTTGTCCTACTGCGGTCAGGTTTTTTTTGTCTTCTGCAAAATCTTTATACCCGACTTGTTGTATCTACTCATCGTTGACAGGTACTTCAAAAACATATGAAATTGATACATGCTAATGCTAACAAAGCTAGAAGTGCATTGTAGCTCATTATGTGCCGTGCACAGCTCATTCCTTTAATTTGGTTGGGAAAAGTGCAGCAGGTTGTCCTACTGCGGTCAGATTTTTTTTGTCTTCTGCAAAATCTTTACACCCGACTTGTTGCATCTACTCATCGTTGACAGGTACTTCAAAAACATATGAAATTGATACATGCTAATGCTAACAAAGCCTTGTCTGACACAAGATGGTCACCCTGACATTATGCTGTAAGGTCAGTTAATAGCTCATACCATGAGAATATCGCAGCACTGGAAGAATTAGCAACGAATGAAAATCAGCCACGTGACTGCCGACTTAAAGAAGGATTTCTAAAGGAAATTTAACAACTGGAAGTCGCTATTTTACTTGAAATTTGGGAAACAATTTTAGAAAGGAAGTCTCTCATTGAGTTTGTTAAAAAAAATAGCATTCTTAATTTTATTCCTATGAAGACAAAGGAAGGGAAAAGTCCGTGGTAAAAACAGTGTAAACAATCTTGAATACTATCAAACAAAAAAGAAAGCGTCAGTTTGATAAAGGGACATCTACAAAACAGTATTCTCCTCGAGAGAAAAAATTCAAGATTGAAGTATTTCTGGTAATCATTGACAATCTTTCTTAAGCCCTACAACATTGGTTAGGTGCATATAAATACATCCATGAGAAATTTAGCTTTCTTACAAACCTAACTGAGCTCAGCACTTTCGCCACCCGATAGGCAGCAGCCAAGTTAATGGAAGAACATTCAAGTGATTTCGAAGAAGGGGTCGGGTAAATCCCAAGCAACCGTTTCGTCCCCCTCAATTTACTAGCACGCCATCGAGCGGTGCCGGTTTAGGGCCAGGAGTGCCAGTACGGATTAGCAAAAAGTGCCGCGAAGAACGCATTGGACGCCAGCTCTGAGGAAACCTTCCAGTGGGGGTTGCACCCTAGGTAGGTCTTTGAATATCCCCCGGTCTGCGGCGGTCCTAACCATTGAGGCCTATGTGCTTTGCCGGGATGGCGCCATAGTGGTAGTGGGTCTTAGTAGGAAATTCCACCACCTCCTTGTGAGGGCAACTTAGTGGGAGGTATCTTCGACTGTATGTCCTGGATGCCCAGGTGGCCGCTTCAGAAGCGACCACTTTGGGGGGGGTGCTCAGCTGTTACGTCTTTTGGTGGCCAGATGGCTAAGGGGGTCTTCCGGGAAGACCCATAAAGAGCACTAGGCTCGGGGCTTCTGATTTTCTTCCAAATCTAGGTTCATGGGTGATTTCGAAGACTGCTTACCTTCAGAATTAGTCCAATTTTCAGAACTCTTAACTCTTCAGAAAAGTTATTGTCCAGCCCCAGGCTCAGGGTAAGGAAAAGGAATTAGCACAAAGCGAAACTAAAAAAACTTGCACAGAGCTAAAAATTTTGCTGCTTTTGAATGAGCTATATTTCACACAGTCCTTTACAAATGTACACATCGCACTTCGCATCTATCTTTCAATGATGACATCAAACTGCAGCTGAGAGCGATCCTTTTCAAAGTTGAAAAGAATATATAATGAGTTAGAATTTGCATGGGACGAAAAAGACTGAATATTCTCTCTCTAATGAGCATTGAAAAGAAACTTGTAAGCTTACTCATCATTATTGACTTGATTGAAACTTTCGCCATTTGAAAAATTCGCAAACGAAAGCTGTAGGTTGAAATAATAATCATACATATTTTTCAATAATTTATGTTATTTCATAAAGAGAAAAGAATTCGTTACCTCACGATTTTTTTTTAAAATACGGAATAACGTGTAATACTATTCTTTACGGGGGCGCGTTCGTAAGCACTAAACAGCGTAAGTTGAGATGGGACCGTCGTAACCGGAGGACTACCTGTATATAAACATTCATATCTATGCTTTCACGCCTTTAATAAATATATATATATATATAAAATATTAACTCAAAGACATTGAAATCATAATTTTCATCAAGAAAAACATCAACAAAGAAAACCCATCTTTTTATTTTTTTTCTGTGTAGATAAACATCGTATTCCTCCCCCCTACCACATTGTGGTGGAGGGAGTCGTGAGGTGGGATTCGTTCATGCTGTCGGTGTATCCAAGCCCAAATGGCTTTATATCTTTTAAAACAGAAGACTCCGCCTCTTTCATTTCAGCCTTTTTTAAATATCTCTATGCTGCGAATATTTCTTTTCTTTTTTTCCTAATTTGTTTTAATATTGTTCGTGTGTTGGGACTGTTTTATTATTGCAAGTTAACTGATATTTTTTTAATAAGAATTTTCGCGTTTAACGAATTTCATTGTATTTCTTAATTTCTTTCTAGATTAAAAAAATTGTCATCTTTTGTTTTCTGACATAAAATCGTACACAGTAAAATTTTAGGCTCGGGTGTCACCCCCTGATGGGTGTCACCCGGGGCGGCCCACCCCCCGCCCCCCCTAGTGACGCCACTGAGAACAGTCATAATTGATAAGTGGCTGGGTAACGAGACTATTTATTATTAGTTTATTTTTAAAAAATAAATAACCTGTAACATGACGTCATTTCAGTTGTGAAATTTATTGTTGTCTTTTTTAATTTTTGTGTCTCGACAATAATGCTAACCAATCAATATACATACTTCCCATTGTCTGTATGTGTGGAATGTAATGTATTATTTGACGTCATTGTTTGATCTTATATTTAATACAAGGTGTGCATCAAAAGGTGTGCAAATTAAAGATGCGCTGTAAAAAATATTATATAACGTCATTGTTTTAGCTCATATTTTAATTTTGGAAAAGGGAACAATGTAAAAAGAGGATTTGATTATGGTTAATTATAAAATAAAAAACAACCCCTATTATAAAATACTTTGCGACATTCTTTTTTCTTTAAGGACATAAAAAGATATGATAAAATTACGCGAATCCAGTATTGAGCTATACATTTCGTCTCAACTTAGCATTATTACTTTATTGCTGATTTAGATTCAAATCTGTGACACACTTCTGTTAATACCATGTACTTGAACAAAAGTTTATCATTAAAAACACTGGCCAAATTTTTTTTATTGTTGTATAAATATAATACAAAATACAAATCCTCCTCAAAGTCATTGTTGAAATTCGGTCTTGAAATGGGCTGGCTGTACCATCTAGAAAAACCAGCAGACTTTTATCACTCAAAACTCTTATGAAAATTTAAGACTAGACTTAAATCATGGATAAATGTATGATACAAAAAAAAATATATATGCAAGGAGCGTCTGCAATGTATAATATAAGATAAGATTTCAATGAGTTACAATTATACACTTTAAACTTTAATTAAAAATAAACATCCCACAGGTTATTTTAAATGTCAATGTATTATCATTTTTACTCGATTATTAAGTTCGTCAGAAAACATATAGGTGATATTTCAAGTGGTTTATGAATGTAGATGTTTTCTTGTTGGAATTTGCAAATAACAGTAAACCACTTTCATCATTAATCTGAAGTGGTTTATAAATATATCGAGTACCACTGAAGTGGATTTTTGATGCCTTACGGTAATATATATATATGGGCATTTTTCAAAAATTTGTCATTTTCATGTCGCTTACATATAAAGTTTGATAACTTTTGAAGTGGAGCACATTTTTTGAGTGGGTTGTATGGTTGTAAAATACATTCATTTGTGAATCTTAAAATATATTATATATGTGTGATTTGTTATTGAATATTTAAAGGTGTGTATATATGGAATAAACCATGTCGCCAACACTAAACCCATGCATAATTACATTCATATAGACAATTAAAATAGGCTAGCTAGTGTTATTATTGTTTTAATATGTTTATATGTGTTTTACCCTTATGTAAAATCATAACAATTGGTATAAAAAGTAAAGGTTTAGTTTTATTGGTCTAAATATACATGTCAACTGTTTTAGACTCACTGGAGTAACAACTTGATATTGGACCAATATATGTGGATTGAAATTATTGGCAATAAAAACCATAAGGGTTTTCTGATAGTGACTACCACCTTTTCCACAATGGAGGTGCTGTTGATGCTTTGAAACTTTTATGTGTGGCTCAGTACAGACCGTTCTGATGCAAAATGGTAACTAATTAGGCATAACACTGACTGGTGTAACAGACCAATTTACCTAAAATTATACCTTAATATATATTAAGAATGGACCATTATAACTGGTCATAATGGTGGTTATCATAAAAATATAATCTTATTTTGATTCTCTGAAACAGGTGGGCTAATATATTAATCAACTTTTAAAATTTTCATTGGTGTAACACTCACTGGTGTTACGGTAAAAAAAATCGTTACACCAGTGAAAGGACTGTTACACCAGTGAGGATTTGTCATAATATGAATATTTTATTTTTAAATTTGATAAATAATATGCATCAAATCTAATACAATTTAGGATCTAGACCTTAACACTTTGTCAAGATATTATTAATCATTGTTATTTATAGACAAGCACAGTTAATATTGGATACATAATTTGTTTCCCCATCAATGTCAAATTCAACATATTCATCTCACGGGCCGTCTCGACAGAAAGTGGCATCACTAAATATGAAGGCTCAAGAAAACAAACCACTTAAGATACAGGTTTCTGAATTGAGAGATAGAATCCTCTGAGAGGAAGCTTAACACTTAAAGACAGGCCGTCTCGACAGAAAGTGACATCACTAAATATGAAGGCTCAAGAAAACAAACAACTTAAGATACAGGTTTCTGAATTGAGAGATAGAATCCTCTGAGAGGAAGCTTAACACTTAAAGAGAAACAATACAAAAATCTGCAAACAAAGCAAAGGTGAACAAATGTGCAACTCATGATCGAAAGCAAAGAAGTTACTCTTCAAAGAAAACAGAGTAAGTAAAGCTTCATCATTAGTTAAAAGGACCTTAAAGTTTTATTTTGCAGTCATGAATGAAATCAAAGAATAATCCAAGGAGAAGACAACTCATCATTGTCACCAGTTGCTGCAGGCAAAGTTCTGAAGGAATAAAGGTTTAAGAAGAATTTTGAGCAGGAAGCAAATGTTGGGATACGGAGAAATCAGTACAAGAAGCAGGTATTATTGATGTTAGAAGATAAAGATATGGGCATTAAAACTATCTGTTCCGACACATGTGATGCAGAAACAGCACATGTTCCTGACGATATGAGACAGCAAATTTATGAAAGGTATCTAGATGGCGGCTAGATAGCGAAGTCAATAGTGCGCTCGCCTCACAAGCTGAGGAGCGTGGCATCGAGCCCACGTAAAAGCCACAGTAAAGATGATGAATGACTAACGCTAAGAAAGTCCTCCGCTGACCTGGTAGGGAGACGAGGCAACAACCAGCTCTGCCAAGCCCCTATTAAGGTTTAATGGAAACGTTAGGACCCCCTACTACCATCGGTTATCGGAGTTTTAAAAAAAATAAATCTAGATGATTTAGAGACTTTTGCAGAGCTTGTCCATGAATTTGAGTCGCAGATGCTACATATGAATGAGACGTAGTGGTCCGATATATGTGTACCAGAATACCAAATAGAGATGACATACCAACTAAGCAAAAACTTGTTTATATATTTCTCAATTAAAGTGAGAGAAGATGGAGACTGCCTAACAGCCTGTGGTGCTGAGTTTCCTTATGGCAAAGATAAATGCCCTGAAGAATTTCAGATTTGCATTATCCATTATCTGAAGGCATCGATCCTGAACGACATTTCAAATCCAACCCGAGTAAAAACAAGTAATGATGAGGCAATGACCTTGTGGACTTACACCAGGGTAAATCACAAGCCACTGTATTGGTGTCCAAACCATTTTGTTGCCATACAATAAGAAATGTTGAACACAATGTATTAAGTTTATGAAATTTATTCATTTAATATGCCCCCATCTCCAGTTAGCATGCTTTTTTCTAATATATTTTTTTTTACTTAATATATTCTATATGTAGCCGAGTGGTGGCCAAGCGGACGCCAGCTCTGAGGAAACCTTCCTGTGGGGGTTGCACCCTAGGTAGGTCTTTGATGATCCCCCGCACTGCGAAGGTCCAAACCATGGAGATCCGTATGCTTTGCCGGGGTGGCGCCAAATTTGTAGCGGGTCGTAGTAGGGAATTCCACCCCTCCTTGTGAGGTCAATCTAGTGGGAGGCATCTTCGACTTTATGTCCTGGATGCCCAGGTGGCCGCTTCAGAAGCGACCACTTCCGCGTGGGGGGGGGGTCCTCAGCTGTTACTTCCATTTGGGGGCCAGATAGCTGAGGGGTTCTCCCGGGAAGACCCATTAAAAGCATTAGGCTCGGGGCTTCTGCATTTATTCCACATGTAGGGTGGCTAAGTTAAATAATATTAATAAGTCCAATTCACTTTGGAAAGATATTGAACAGTTTTATTTCAAAACTACCAAGAATACACAAGGAACAAGTCAATCCCCTCTCTACGCTACCGTTGCACTCACAAACTCACACTCTCCTCTCACACAGACCAGGGGCAGTGTGTTACTGGCCCACCGGTGTGCCCCTGCTCATCACGTGACTGATCTACCCGTGCAGTAAAACATGGGTAGTTGGTCAGTCGCTCTGTGTGAACTCCAGGCACATCGAGGGCTGGAGTGAACCTGCAGTGACCCGTTACGGTCACTAAAGCGAACTGCTGAGGTCAACTCTAGCAGACGGCTACATATATTCTTAAAATTAATGAATCGCAATCCTAGAATGCATATACATTATCATAAAATTCATATTGTGTTCAAGTTATAAAAAAACACATAAACATTAAAAGATAGATACAATGTTAACTCACTGGTGTAACTAAACGTTCACTGGTGTAACGAAATGTTCACTTAACATCTATATTCGGAACATTATGTAATTGTTGCAATCTTAGAAGGCATATCCATTATCATATAATGCATATTGTGTTTAAGTTAACAAAAAATCTTAAAAATTTAAAATAGAAACAATGATAACTCACTGGTGTAACTAAAAGTTCACTGGTGTAACAGTAAACTCACTGGTGTAACAAGAACTAAATTCATAAACAACTATTTTCTTATTTATCAGAATTCTTTCAGAATGCCTATTAATATTAGTTAGGGTGTGTTGTGATTTATTATAAAGATTTTTACGTTACTACTTGCTTATGAGCATACTTTAATGAACAAAATTGGTTATTGTTATTATGATTATTATGAACTTTGTTATTTGAACATCCACTAATGGCCTTAGTCATTTATTGCATGTCTTAAATTTTTGTTATAATCAAATTTAGTTGTCTTTTAAAAAATATAAATGTATTTTGGTTTTTAAAAAATGTGTTAGTTTTTCAGTCTTTGTGTGTGTGTACTTTAATGTTGCGTTACACCAAGGAGGTTTGATTAACCACACCTCCTTGCGTTACACCAGTGAAATTGAAATGCGATGCATGATCATTAGACCGTTACTGTAAAACAGAAACACGGAGTTAGGGTCTAATATTTTAAAATATAGTATTTAAATGGTCACTGATAACTATCATAAAGAAAAATCACAAGGAAAATAACTTTCATTTGTTAAAACTTCACTGTGCCAAAAATGACAATTTTTTTTAAAATGCCCATATATGTATATGTATATATATATATACATATATATATATATATATATATATATATATATATATATATATATATACATATATATATATATATATATATATATATATATATATATACATTTATATATATTAAAATGTATGTATAGCCATATAGAATAGGACTGCGATAAAGCTTTTAAATAAAATACAAAATACACAAACAAATTACGAAATGAGAACAATATTTATTGTTTTCATTGCACAATTTTTTTGTGTATTTTGTATTTTATGTATAGCCATCAGAAGCGTAACTAGGTTTTCTGCGCCCTTGGCTAGTTAATTTATGGCGCCCTTGAGAAATAGGGGAAATACTAAATTATACAGAATAAAGTTATTATGGAAGGGAAGGATTAGCCCTCGGCGCCCTTGGCAACTGCCCCGTTGCCAAGCCGTTGTTACGCCTCTGATAGCCATGATGATTACTGAGGCCTAAATCCCAACGACACCATCTGGGCGCTAATACAGAACTTTCACGATCTTGGTACCTATATACCACAACATCCGCTAATAATTGACACTAATACAACACTACCGCCATCTTTAAGCAACTACACAGCTACGACCCTTAACACCAGCCTGGGGCCCAGACACCATCTTGGTTGATGTAGGAAGCGTTCGGGTCCACGGCTGGGTAATTGGGCTGCACGTAGAAAGTTTTGTAAAAGTCCAGCCTCGTTTGAAGTCTGTGAACCACTCCAGGGAGCTGATCATACAGATTGAGGCGCTCTTCTGGGTCAGCTGTACACGGGAGGACAAAATGTACAGACATGGACATAATGTACATAGGGAGACAAAATGTACAAACATGGACATTCTGTACATAGGGAGACAAAATGTACAAACATGAAATTTTGTACATAGGGAGACAAAATGTACAAACATGGACATTCTGTACATAGGGAGACAAAATAAACAGACATGAACATTCTGTGAATGGAAAGACAAAATGAACAAACATGGACATTTTATACAAGGGGAGACAAAATGTACAAACATTGACATTCAATACAGGGGATACAAAATGTACAAACATGGACATTCTTTACACGGGAGACAAAATGTACAAACATGGACATTCTGTACACGTGGAAAAGCTATGCAAATTTGAACAATGAAATTTACATATTCCTTTTAGAAATTTGTTAATTATCATTTTATTTAATTTTATGTCTATTTTTACTTTTATTTACAGGCATGTTTTTCTTTTAAAACAATATTTTTTAACGGGGGGAGCAGCAAGGGATTTCTTAACGTATACGAATTCTTTTATAGCAAATTAATTAGAACACATAAAACATACGCAATACGTTAATTACGGAAACGATGAAAAGGTCCGTCCTAGTATTAAATAAATTTATAAAACGACTGCACTTGCAATCCTATTTGCTGTTTGTTTAAATATGTGATCATTTTAAGTTTATTGTATACTTTTATTTTCATAAAAGTGTAAAGTACATTGCTCCTAACACACTTTCTTTGGGTAAGTTTCCTCTCTTCTTCTGGTTATATCCATGTTAAAACACAAATAAGACACTTTTAATCACGAATTAACATAATGCAATCACTCTGGACGATAGAAGTTACTCGAAATAGAATTTTAAAAAAATAAATAAATAAATTTAAATAAAAATGAGAAAACAATAATGTCAAAATAAATTTACTTAGCCTTTTTGAATAGTTTTTGTGAAACTTCTTAAAACGTATGACAAGCCAATGCTATGGGGCTTGTCATTTCTAAGGCAGGAAAACCTCATAACTCATCGTGTAATGTTCTATTTTTAGACTACATTTTACCGGAACAATGTTTTTACCCATAAATACAGAAGAATCATTATGTTCTCAAAAATGTTAGCATAGTAAAATTACGAAACATTTTTTTTCTGTTTCAATTCCAATAAGCTGTCTTAAATTAACGAAGAATTAACAAATAGATGATAAAATACTTACTGCTCAATATACCTACATTTACCTATTGGCTCGTGTATTTTATTCAATTTTAGTAAATTTGTCCACATAAGAACACCAGATATTTCTATTAACAGCTTTCGCTTTAGAAATGACAAGCCCAATAGGTTCGCTTCCTGTATGAGCTCAACAATTATGCATATAAACTAACCCGCACCTACCTCTAAGATTAAATAAATACGCCACTGGAGCTGTGTCGTTCATCTCCTGGGGCATTAGTTCAGCCAGGTAGCTCAGTTCGCTATCGTCTGCCAACTCAGCGGTCACGTTGGACCCCTGGTTGGGGTCATCAGGAATGTACCACCCGTCGTATTTACCAGGGAACCCTCGGATCAGCTTGAAATCTCCCACTCTGCAGACGCCATAAGACAAAACTTTATTTAAACGTCGACGGGTCAACACCAGTGATTCTCACACATTTTTTTTCTCAGACCAAAGCTTTCCATCCCGTGTAAGTACCATAAACTTATACTCTAAAGACCAAATGTTTAGTTTTTTAAAACTTGCATTGCAAAGCTCTTAAATACACTGATGAAATGGATGCTGCTGTGACTGCATTGAAAATAGATTAACACAAGGATTCAAAACTTTTGCTTAGAATTCAGTTTTGTTTTTTTAAACTTTAATTTCCGTCACATCATTTCTCCTCTATTTTGGTTAGGGACTTGAGCCCATCTTGTTTCTTTTCTCCACTCTGTTCGTTATTCCGTGTTTGTGAAATAATATATTACATAAATTTAATTTGATTTCTTTCTGTATTTGTAGTTAGGAAGGCATTTATCGAAATATCGATACTTCCATTCGTCAATAAAAAACAAGAAGTTTAATTTTATAGTAAAAATTGACACAAATCGTGTGTGTCGTTGTCTGAGTAATTTTAGGGCAGCGTTCAAAATTATAAAAAGAAATGAAATTTGTTAGGCTTAATGAGAAACAAATTGCTTTTATTATAACACGTTTTCCCTAACGACGCACGTCAGACGCAAAACAAGACCAATAAAAAACAACGTAGAGTAAATATTTAAAGAAATAAAGACGAAACCTTATAGCTGCTCGTCCTTCAATTGCTTTCGGGTAAAAGTCCAAATTGTAGACAAGTTCATTTCTTTTAGAGGCTGTTAGCGAAATTATGGATTCCCAAAGGTCAAGGCCATCCTGGTTAGGATCTAAACACATGGTATCGAGAGTTACAGTTATAAATATATTTCAAGGAACTTTAAAGATACTAACTCTGTAAATCTTGATATCATTTAATTTCTATTATGTATACCGAGAAAAGAAAAACAAACCAGTTGAAAGCATGCTATCTATAAATTTCTTTTTGTTTTTTAATTTGATATTGAAGGTTTTCAAATAAATAGAATATGCTGCAAGTGCAAGAAGATACTCAGCATTATGAAACGTGTTTTTTTTAAAGCAAACAGTACAGTACCAACCATCAAAATGAATTCCAGCTAGTGACGTCAGAGTTGGGAACCAATCGACGGCATGGATCATGCTAAAAATAGCACAAACAAACAGAAAACAATTAAGACATGCATGCAGGAGCTGCCTTTGGAGATGGCAGCTGGGACAATCGACCCAGGCCCCGCGCTTAGGGGGGCCCGCGTTTCAGACTTGAGAATATTTCGTCCAAGTTATATTCACCGTAAAAAAACAAGCACAAAATACACTAAACACGAAAAGAAACCATTGTTCATAAAACGCGAACATAAATATATTTTAGTAACAAAAGAGCCGGCAGCTATTGCACTACTGAGTTTGCGCAAGAATTGATCTAATCAAGACATTATGACCTTTTGGGCATATAGGTAGTTCGCGATCGTTACCAGTACTCTGGCCCCGCGTGGACATTGTTGCACCAGGCCTCGCGCATACCTAACGCCGCCTCTGCGCGCATGTCAGAAGTTGGAATGAATACAAAAATCTGTGAAGTGTGACTACGTCAAGGCATTGTGTAACCAAATAAACAGACACTAAACAGTATCTATACTCCAAAGTAACTATAATATGCATTAGAATTAATTAAAATCTTATCTGTTTTTCTGTCAACGTATGATGCTTTGTTTTGGAATAACTGTTTCGCTGTTGTTTTTATTTATATTTTGTCTTCTGCCTTTTTGTGTGTGGTCTTTTTTAAAAAATATTTTTTTAATATTGTATTTATTTGACAACTTTAAATTCATCTTCTAGGATTCTAGACAGAAGGAGAAATCGCTAAGCACAGTTAATTTTAAAGACAACTTTTTATTTTTAAAAAAAATGATATTAGAGTGTAGCATGTCCCTCAAACTCTTGTATACACATACATGTTCTGGATTTTCGAAAATATTCCTCCCTTGTCGTTTTAGCATATATTGGAAGAATTGATGGCAAATTCCGGTGAACAAGAAAGAGCTAAACTGTTTTCGTTTGGTCTTTTAATTTTTTTTTATTGAATGTCATGCGATTGGTTGTGATTAAACAGCAGGCAAGGACGGACATTATCTTAAAATAGGTTCAGTGGTGGTACGACCCACCGAGTTTCCTAGAAACGTTACATTATTTTGCCAACATTTGCCTTTAAAGTAATGTGTTCGAAAGACTTCATTATGGTACTGGGTAAGTTACTAAACTGCTCTAAGGATGAATATGTATTACGAACCCCTCATAGACGGCTCCTTTATTTTTTAAGAGAGGGCTGTGAACAAAGGCGGGACACCGGGTTCCACCTTCGAATACGGTTGATTTTCCACCTCTGAGAGGGTAGTTGTTGCCACCGTATGTAGTCCAGCCTCCATTCTGGTGGAGTAACATACAATAATTTATAGTCATAATACGCTCATGTTTCGTGGCAATAAAAATACACAAATTCTCTTTGTGGCATACATACTGTAAAATTAACAACGCTATAAATAACCCAGCAGAATTCCCGTAAATGTTGTTCAAATGTAAATAAATATAAAATACGCGTTTCTTGCGTCATAGCCATTTTTTCACTATTAACTCAAATACATAAATATAAAAAAAAACTAGATTGCGCTGCGGCGCCGTGGCGTCTACGGCACCCACTGTTTTTTAGGGCGCCTACGGCGCCCACATTTTTCAAAACCCCAACTAACTTATCCTTGTTTGATAAAAACTTAATATTTAACTTACTGAAATGTACACAAAGTATTTTATAATAGGGGTTGTAGGGCGCCTACGGCGCTCACTGCAGCTGTAGGGCGCCTAAGGCGCCTACATTTTTTGGTCAAAAGCCGTAGTATCTTATCCTTGCTAGATAAATACGAAATATTAAACTTGCTGAAATTTACACAAATTATATTGTAATAATAAATCCTCAAATCTTTTTTTTACATCGTTGCCTTTTCCAAAATAAAAATATAAGCTAAAACAATGACGTTATATAATAATTTTTTTTACATCGCGTTTTTAATTTATAATTGTTTTGCACACCCTTTTTGCGCGCTTTCCGATTCACACTTTGTATTTAAATACGTCCGGGGTCGAAATACCCTGGGGTCGAAACGTCCTGTGGTCGAACTGGCAGGGTCGAACCTCCGGGGTCTAAGTGTCCGTAATTCCAATGTACATAATTAACATAAGTAACTCATCCGTGTTTAATAAATACGAAATATTAAACTTGCTGAAATGTACACAAAGTATTTTATAATAATTATAAATCATCAAATCCTATTTCTACATCGTTCCCTTTTCAAAAATTATTATATAAACTAAAACAATGATGTCATATAATATTTTTTACAAAATCGACCACAGCGCCACCTAACAGCATTACAATTTCGCAGCGCCACCTAACATCATTACATCCACACATACATACAGACAACGGGAATTATGTATATTGATAACAATTATAAATATTCATAAATATGTCATGTAAAGCACTGGGATAATAAAATGCAAGTATATTTAAGGAGCATGAAATGATTGTTTGGTTGCGCATGTAGTGATATTTGATTAACCTTGAATGCAATTCTTGTTTAAGTAAATTACTTTAATGACGATTTTGTTCAAACTTATTATTTTCGAACTTCGATGGTGTCTTTAGGTGAGACTTTCTTCTTTTTAATTTCAAATCTGAAATGGTCGATTTCACAGAAACGGCGCCGGGTCGGTTAGACCGTTGAAGGTCACAACCAAGGTCATACTCACATCAGATGTAAACACTAGGACCGTATCCTCATACATGCCTCGTCTCTTCAAGGCTTCCACCACTCGCCCAATCCCTGAGTCCATGTTTGTCACCATGGCTGTGGGAATCGAAAGGACAAAATTTCACATTAATAAGGTATCGATACCAACGCGCCAGCAATTGGATTCATGTTTATATATCGTCTTAATTTTGCTCTTACCCTAAATAGAACCTTTCCATTCTTTATAAATTCAAGTGAACACCAATTCGTTTCTTCACTTTATCCCTTACCACTTTTTAAAGATGTTGCTAATGAAACATAGGGGTTAAAGACACTTTTAGCGAAATAAAGGGGTTAACGATGAAATTGGTGAAATATATTGGTTAAAGATGGAGTTGTTAAAGTATAGAGCTTAAAATAGTGTAAAGGTAATACATAATTCGAAAGGGTGCACTAGATACACGTATATTATTATGGTTTACCTGATGCTAGCTTCCTTTTGTGATCAGATATGTTAGGATACAAATCTAAGTACTCTTGGGGTACCTTCAGGAGAAATATTCAAATACAAACATACATATTTAATATTGAAATGATATTTTACACTACTTTAAAAAATGTATAGCTACTTAATCTAAATATTTTTTTACAATTAATGTATGATTGTGTAATGTCTCATTGGTGTTTTACAATCAATATACGATTGTTAAATGTCTCATTGGGGTTTTACAATCAATGTATGATTGTTTAATGTCTCATTGGTGTTCTACAATCAATGTATGATTGTTTAATTTCTCATTACTGTTTTACAATCAATGTATGATTGTTTAATGTCTCATTGGTGTTTTACAATCAATGTATGATTGTTTAATGTCTCATTGGTGTTTTACAATCAATGTATGATTGTTTAATGTCTTATTGTTGTTTTACAATCAATGTATGATTGTTTAATGTCTCATTGGTGTTTTCTTAATTGTCAAACTGACCTGTAGCGGTGGGTGAATATTAGCATATGCCAGCACAGTGAATAAAGGCACTTCCGGGTCATGTTCGTGTATGATATCCTCTACCCTTTTTGTAAACTGGTCCTGAAAAGAGCAGAGACGTTTAGTAAGGGAGTTAAGCATGTGTTGTATTTTGATGCTTTGATTAAATGTTGTTATTTCGCTTTACTTTTATTTTAGAAATAATTTGATTGATAGCTGGGACTTGAAGAATTTAGAGCAATTGGGTTTTTCGGCCAAAAAACGTGAAATTTCGATTATATATTATACATTCTTAAAATTACTAAGGGTATAATATATAAAATACGCGCCTTTTACTAAAATTTAAAACAAAAAATTTCTGTTTAAGTTGATTAACTGTAATCGACAACCCAGTTTTCTTGAAGATCTTAAATTAAATTATCTTTATGTGTCTGTGACTGTGTATTTATCAGAGGGCAAACAATAATTTATTTTAGATTTAAACACACTAAAAAAACTGCGTCAAAATTAAACGATGGTATATAAAGAAAGTTCATCTTGTTTCGCGATCAGATTTGTATTCCAGATAATAAAATGATTATTAAAAAAATAAGCAATTTAAAAAAAATGCTCCTCATATAGATCACTAAAATGACTCATCTAAATATTAATGACGTCATTATTTTTAATGTTGAGTTTATCAAAGCGAACAAACGATATGTAACATATAGAATTAATTATATTGAGATTCTAAATTTAAACCACAAGGTAAATTCATTTCAAAGTTTCAGAGCTTAGACAACAACACAAAGATGACTTACTGCATCGTACCCACCAGCCGCACCCCTGTCCACCTCGGTGTTATTCCAGAAGTCGAAGCCGCCGTCTGGTGAAAGTGGTTGAAGTTTTTAGTAAGGATGGCCGGGGGTGGGGTGGGAGTTGGGGGGAGGGAGGGGGTAGAATACTAAAAGAACTTGTGATGGTCAAAATACAAGAGACGCGAACGACTTGTGTGACAAGAACAACACATTTTTAGGTTTATTAGTGGATGCAAACGGGTTGACCCCCCCCCTTTGCCTGTGAGTGGACACATACCTTCGTCATGATAATTAAACATAAGTCTTTATAATGTCATATTCTCATTTTAAATACAAAATAATGTAATGAAGGCGGCTGGAAAGCGAAGTCAATAGTGCGCTCGCCTCACAAGCTGAGGGGCGTGGGATCTAGCCCACGTTAAAGCCAAAAATGTTGAAGAATGACCATCGCTAAAAAGACCTCCGCTGACCTGGGGAGGAGATGGGCGCCGCCAAGGTCTACGAAGCCCCTAAGATAGTTCTAATGGAAACATTAGAACCCCCTACGACCACGAGGTTATGGGACTTAGCAACAAATGTAAAAGAAGAAAACACAAAAAACAACATAAACAAAACAAATAAAGATATAATTTTGATCCGCCTACCATATAATTTGGTGTAGTAGTTGACACTACCAGTGTGAAATCCATAGAAGGTATCGAATCCCCTGTAGGTCGGAGTACATTCCCAGTTACAGAAACCCAAGTGCCACCTTGGAAAAAAATTAAAGCTATCAGGGCGTCGATATATGAATGATGGATGGAGGCAGTAGATTTGTTTTTATAAATGAATAGCCTATTTCTTATCAATAGATCAAGAATAAACTAATTTTTTATTCAGTTTAGAGTTAATGATGCTAACTGTGGCAATTTTATTATTTTTAAAGTTATGCTAATGTATTTATTTTTAAAAATTCGAATATTTTATGTGAAACGGTCATATTTTAGCACAGACATTTCTTGGTTTGGACCAAATAATTTGTTTAGTTCTAATTTGGCATTATTCTTAGATTCATCGCGTTTCCCGCTTTTATAAGTTCTGGTAGACTAATAAACAAATATAGTGACCTAATTGGATTGACGGAAATAGTCCCAACTTGATAGGTACACATTCCACATTTCGTTAAATTTTTAACGACAAAATATATTTTTCGATCACTAAATAATTTTCTCAAAGCGAATGGTATTCTTATGTTATAATATCTTTTCAAATGAAATGATTTTCCCAGTGGAAATGCTCTTTTCAATGGAAATGATCTTCTGTTGTGAAATAATCTTCTAATGGAAATTATCTTCTCGTATGAAATTATCTTCTCGTATGAAATGATTTTCTTAATGGAAATGATATTCTCATGGGAAATGATCTTCTCATGGGAAATGATCTTCTCATGGGAATTTATCTTCTTATGGGGAAATGATTTTCTCATGGGAAATGATCATCTCGATAAAAAATGATCTTATAGTGAAGAGGATATTCCCAATGAAAATGATCTTCTCAATGAAAATCATCTTATCAATGAAAATGATCTTCTCTGTGTGAAGGATCTTCTAAAGCATGCGATAAACTTTTACATTGTGGATTCGTTATATCGCCGTCCGTAATGACTTAAATCGATGCCGTATAGATTTAAATTGTAGCGAATGGCAAAAAATAAGTCGTGTTACTTTCCAACCAGATGGGTGGCATATCCGTTTGAACTCAGAACTTGAGGCAATAACTTCACATCCAGAGGCAAACAGGTGGCTTGTGGGCTGAGAATTATGGCATGCTGTGGACATGGAGATGTTTTGGGTTGAGTATTACGTTATGCTGTTGACATGGAGATGTTTTGGGTTAAGTATCACGTAACGCTGTGGACATGGAGATGTTTTGGGTTAAGTATTACGTAACGCTGTGGACATGGAGATGTTTTGGGTTGGGTATTACGTTATGCTGTGGATATGGCAATGTTTTGGGTTACGTAGCGCTGTGGACATGGAGATGTTTTGGGTCACGTAAAGCTGTGGACATGGAGATATTTTGGGTTGAGACTTACGTTATGTTGTGGATATGGAGAAGTTTTGGGTTGAGTATTACGTTATGCTGTGGATATGGAGAAGTTTTGAGTTGAGACTTACGTTATGCTGTGGACATGGAGATGTTTTGGGTTAAGTATCACGTTATGCTGTGGATATGGAGATGTTTTGGGTTGAGTCTTACTTATGCTGTGGATATTGAGATGTTTTGGGTTAAGTATTTCGTTATGCTGTGGATATGGAGATGTTTTGGGTTAAGTATCACGTTATGCTGTGGATATGGAGATGTTTTGGGTTGAGTCTTACTTATGCTGTGGATATTGAGATGTTTTGGGTTAAGTATTACGTTATGCTGTGGATATTGAGATGTTTTGGGTTAAGTATTACGTTATGCTGTGGATATTGAGATGTTTTGGGTTAAGTATTACGTTATGCTGTGGATATTGAGATGTTTTGGGTTAAGTATTACGTTATGCTGTGGATATTGAGATGTTTTGGGTTAAGTATTACGTTATGCTGTGGATATTGAGATGTTTTGGGTTAAGTATTACGTTATGCTGTGGATATTGAGATGTTTTGGGTTAAGTATTACGTTATGCTGTGGATATTGAGATGTTTTGGGTTAAGTATTACGTTATGCTGTGGGAATTGAGATGTTTTGGGTTAAGTATTACGTTATGCTGTGGATATGGAGAAGTTTTGGGTTGAGTCTTACGTTAAGCTGTTGACATGGAGATGTTTTGGGTTAAGTATCACGTAACGCTGTGGACATGGAGATGTTTTGGGTTGAATATCACGTAACGCTGTGGACATGGAGATGTTTTGGGTTAAGTATTGCGTTTATTATGTGGACATGGAGATGTTTTGGGTTGAGTATTACGTTATGCTGTTGACATGGAGATGTTTTGGGTTAAGTATCACGAAACGCGGTGGACATGGAGATGTTTTGGGTTAAGTATTACGTTATGCTGTGGATATGGAGAAGTTTTGGGTTGAGACTTACGTAATGCTGTGAACATGGAGATGTTTTGGGTTGAGTATTATATTATGCTGTGGACACGGAGATGTATTTAATGACATACTCAATTTTTAACTTAATATACCGAAAAAATCTAAGTTGAAAATAAGTTTAAAATTTAGTATGACTCTAACAAATTTTTACAGTTTAAAAATAATGTATGTAAAGATTTTCTCTAAGATAACACAGAACAAGAATCTGTTAACCATATTAAAAATAGAGTATTATTGATTGTGTTACTAATCTAGCATTCGCCTAAGGTGAGGTCCAATGACGCAATGACGCGAATGTGTATAATGAATTTTTTTTTAAAAATCTTCCGATACCATTGTAGTTTCATAATTCGACAACCAGTCTTATAAACTTTAAAGTTTGGAAATCTGTCATCTAAATGTCAAAATGACTGCTCACATGTTTAAAAATTATGATGAAGAAATAATTAATGCATTGATGACATAAAAAGATGCCAATGACAATGTTACAATAAAACATGTTGTCTTTCTTATAAGTAGAACAACTAACAATAAATATTTATAATTTTTCAAAATGAACGAGTTTGCTTTAGTTTAGGAGCACATTTATGTGTAACGATATTTTAAAGACAGTTTCGGATTTACGTATATGGCTATAGCTTAGGCCCCCACTTTCTTGGGGGCCCCACACATAAAAATTGCCCGAGTTAGTTATTGTCATATTTGGAACTGACACAGAATATCTAGACTTATAAAGGGCCCCAGGGGCGGATCAAGATTGCACGGGGCCCCTGGATGCAATTCAACTTGAGGCCCGGTCCAACCACTTTTATTATACCATATAATAAGTTTGAGGCCCTTAAATCATTGGGGCCCCTGGCTTTCGCCCATTCAGCATCCCCCTTAATCCGCCATAGAAGGGCCCCGTATCTCAAATGGCTTAGGGCCTTATCATGTCTAAGTCAGGCACTGTGTAAAGAGCAACACGTGTAAGTAATTATCTATTAATTTACTATCATACCTGCATGCCCAACTTGAAGGGGTAGATACCCGTCATAAATGCTGACCTTGACCTGTGATAAACATGAGCTAATTTAAAATCAACGATCGTCTGCCATGTTTACATAGTATGACGTAATAAAAAAACGTCTAGAATTTAAGAATTCAAGAATAAGCAAAGAGTGTGTATTGTTTGTTGGCTTTTGAAAATGTCATCTAATTCTCTCTCGCTCTCTCTCTCTCTCTCTGTTTCTGTCTCTCCCCCCTCTCTCTCTCTGTTTCTGTCTCTCTCTGTGTCTCTGTTTCTCTTTGTCTCTCTCTGTGTGTCTCTGTTTCTCTTTGTCTCTCTCTGTCTCTTTCTCTCTCTCTCTCTCTCTTTATCTCTTCTATTTAAAATTATCCTCTATTTACGTTTTTCTTTTTGGTTAAGTTACAAAATCCACTTTTATTTTTCTCTCTCCCTCCTTTTCGCCCTGTACTCTCTTTTTCTATCTCCTCTTTTAACATTTTTTTTAAAGTTCCGAAATCCTCCCTTTTGCATCTAGTCTAGGACCTTAACAAGTTCATTAACATTATTTCTAATTTTGCATGAAAATTACCTTCTATTCATAAAGAAAAATGACATACAAAATATAATAAAAAGGAATAAAAGGATTTCGTTTTAAAGAGCATCTTTAGTAAAGAAGAGTACTTAATTTAAGTTTTGTATATTTTCTTAATTCGTAGAGGAGATGTATTTGTTCCCCACTGCATTTATAACGTATATTCTGCCATTTCATGCTAGATGAATGGCGGAGTTTGCGACTACGAGGACTGACGTCTGAACACCCTGACCGGACGAAGCTGATAGTCTGCCTTCCATACTCACGGGGAACACAACGGCTGGACGTAACTCTGGTTTAAGATAATCCCAGACCTGGCCAAGGAGTCGATGTTGGGGCTGATGAGGTCATGGTTGTTGTAGCCCACGTCATTCCAACCTGGCAATAGAAAGTTTCCTAAGTCTTTAAAATCAATCACCCAAGTAGAATGAAACGACCTTTCTAGGCATGTTAATTATTTTTTGCTCATAGTTTCATTATTGTCACTGTCCGGAGGCTTTTTATAACCAGAATCATATATATATTTACCCTCATTTATGTATGACTGTGGCCTAACGCCAAGGGACATCACTCTGTTTTTTTTAAAAATTGAAAATATATACTTAAAAATCATAATCATTTTGGTTTTCAGATTTTTTAATCTGATGTGTATTTATTTTGAAAACTTACGTCATTTTTGACGGGTGATAAAATTCTAGTAAATACAATATTTCCTAAATCTTAATATTTCACCTTTTTTAAGCGTTTTATCTTAACTATATCTTGCAACACAGTAATCTTATGTATAGAATAAGCGCCTGTAATGTATACAATAAATCCTTGGTATACACTAGTTATTTCATCAGCCTGCATATTTTCCTATGTATTTATTTGATCTCAAACATGCGTTTAATCTTATAACGATAGCAGTGCTTACCTAATTCTGTTATAATACATATACATACCTTACAGAGATTAGCATTTTTTTATTAATTAGAAACAAACATAGAAACAAACAAAGAAATAAACAAACAAGCAAACAAACTCTAGCAACGAACTTTAAGAACGATTCGATCCCTGATCTTTGAAGATCTTCTGACTTACCAAGATCATCGGCCACAATGAAGACGATGTGTGGTGACGGAGGTTTGGCCATGCCGGAAACAACGATGCTGGTCAATATCACAGCTCTCCACATGCTGACCTCCTAAGGAAAGACACGGAATGATAATGTAACACACTGCCTACTACTTACTTCCACTTAATCTTTGTTTCTTTTGTTTTTTATCACTAGTATCAGCAGTCTAAACAGTTACAACGGTCATAATATTTTATTTCCTGTGTATAGACATTATAAATCTATTAAACAGAAACTTAACTACCACACCTTGTGATACCAAGTCCATGTTTTAAAGATAAGTATAGAAAAGAAATGGAAGGTTGCAAATGTGTTCTATTTTCACGTCTGTAAAGCTTATAGTCTATATTATTTCTACAGTTTTCGCAAATTTGTTTCGAATTTAGCTTCTTCTAAATCACTCTTACTTACTAGCTAAACACGCAGAAAAAATACATTACTCACTTTTTCTTGCTACGTGAATTTTCTTGCTAGCTTTGAACAATTACTGGTGTGGTTTATAGTCAGATGTCAAAAACACCAGGAAAAATTCAGTAGGAAAAAAAACTTTATTGCGCCATGCGGTTCCGTTTTATATAAAAGTTACAATGTCATGCGAGGCGTTGCGTCAAGTTTTATATTTTAATGTCGTAATTGCCTTTTGATCAGGAATCTGATTTACATTAAACGTAGCAGAGCTTGATGAAGTCGTTTGTAATGATTATATTTTAAACTGCAACTTTCATATAATTAGTTGTAGTTGAGTTCTCTCGAGCCATCATTTTGAAATGTATTGCATACAGAGGCATAACTGGGTTTTTGACGCCCTTGGCTAATTTAATTTTTGGCGCCCTTGATATATTGACAAGTTTCAGCTATGCGACTTTTTCAATTGATAGAGAAAAAAAATGAATTTCTCTTATTTTATTTATGACAATAATAACGTAGTCCGACAGTGACAGTCATACGACGTGATTATAAAAAAAAATGCAAAAGACAGGAACAATACTAATTTACTGTTTATTATTTACTAAATAATACTAAATAAATTGTTGGATAAAACTGGATATTGTTGTGTTAGTACAGACTACAGCAAAACTTGAAGTATCATGTATTATAAATAAAAACAATAGTGTCAATGTGTCATACTCATTATCTCATACATAGCGATAGAAACTCACAATTAAAAGTAAATTTTAGTAACACTCCGCCGATCCACTCCTATGTCCCATATCGAAGGCTCAAAGCTGAACTTTTCTTGCTTTAATGTTTGCAAAATTGGTGATTATTTCATGGAAGTTTATTTGAATGGTAAGTCCACGTTCGATGGAAAGAAGAGCTAGAGATGATGTGCATTGTTGACCTGACTTCGATCTCAAGGGGCCGTCCATAAAGAACGTCACGCTATGTTTGACCATTTTTACCCCCCCACCCCACTCCCCCTGTCATAAACTGTGACATATCTGGGACCCCCCCCCCTAAAGTACGTCACACTTGGAAGAAAAATGTTGTTTTTTTATTTAAAAAATGATTAAAATTTAATATAAAACACCGTGACGTTACACATGGCTGGACCCCCCCCCCTTGCCACAAAGTGTCACACTTTCTTACACCCCCTCCCCACCTCTGGAGCGTGACGTACTTTACGGACGGTCTCCAAGTAATTTTTGATAATTTTTGGTTTCACTCCTTTTAGCAGTGGCTACTGTGGTTGGCATTGTAAGAAATGTTTTCAGAGCTCGATCGATATTCGGGTACGATTCTTGCAATTCCAATGTAGAGAGAACATTTAGAAGATCTAAATTAAACATGTCATCGGGTTTTTTGTTTTGCAATAGTTTAATCAAATGGTGTTTAAGGCAATTTGTTTCAATTATAATTTGCTCTTTATTTATTTCAGGAAGTTTGCCCGATAATAGAGCATGCAGATTTAGATTGTAAATCTGCCATTGCAAAAGATTGAAACGCTTTGCAAGTCAGAAAATTAAAGTCTTCTGGTATACTTTTCAGAGAAACAAATCTGTCTTTTAAGGGCAGGTTAAACCTCAAAATTGAAATGTTGAATAAGACAATTTTTTGCTTGAGTTTTTAAAACTCTTGTTCAAAGTCAATAAAAAAAATACTAAAAAAATCTAAATTATCAAAAAATTATTATTTTGATCATATATAGGGTAAATTTTTGCGAAAATGTTAAAATATGGTCTAAATTGAGAATCAATGTATCTCAAGACCAAATAGAGACATATCCATACAAATTAGAAACCTTGTAGCACTCAGTGATACTAATATTGTATAGTAATATAATTGAAATAGAGTAAAAAATGAAATTTACGTAAATTTTGTAGGTATCCATGTTCTTCGGTAAAAAAATATTAGGGTAGGGGATAACATTTTCCTGAATATTTCCTTTGTTGTTCATCCAAACTTAAATAAATTACTATGCAAACACAATACATATATAAAAAACATTCCTTCCAATTTATAAAGCTATTCAATAAGTATTTTAGAAGTAACAGTGTTAAATGTGAAGGAATTTTATGAAAAATTAGATTTTGAGAAAATTTAAAAAAAACTTATAAATATACATTTTTAATTACATTTTATCAAATTTAGACCCCAGCAAATGTAAAAAATGACCCACTTCCCGTGATGCCATCGAGCTGAAATTTGGCTCATAGACTTGTGTTACGTAACAATGCATCGTATCAAAATTACAGATTGATCGAACGTTACGTAATTAAATTAATGCATTTTTCGTTTATCTCTTTACAACGTATGGAATTCAAATTCACGGTTTGTTATTGTTTTTCTTCCACGTGCCAGTGCTTGCGTTGACACCACCCATCAATGTACCGTCGTGATTTTGTTTACATTTTACGTGTCACGCTGAGCTCGGTCCAGCGATCGGTGACCAGACCCCCCCCCGGGTTATACAGTAAATGGGCATAAGGCAGATTCAGTCTGTAAATGTTTGTCGCGTTTCCACATGATCAATACTTTTAATTATGTCTAATATATATGGGATTTATAATCAAAAACTTTGTTTTTGCTGGGTTGTTTAATTAAATCCCTTATATTAACTTCAAAATCTTGTCTCTCTGTCTCTCTCTCTCTCTGTCTGTCGTCATCTCTTCGTACGTCAGGCGAAAAAAAAAGTAAAAAATGGCCCACTTCCCGTGATGCTATCGAGCTGAAATTTAGCACATGTGACTTGTGTCACCTAACAATGCATCGTATCAAAATTTCAGATCGGTCGAACATACCGTAATTAAATTAATGCATTTTTAGTCTATCTCTGTACAACATATGTAATTCAATTTCACTGTTTGTTATTATTTTTGTTCAGTCCACGCGTTGACGCGACCCATCGATGTACCGGCGTACTTTTGTTTACATTTTGCGTGTCAGGCTGAGCTCGGTCCAGCGATTGGTGACCAGACCTTTTCCCTCTCCCAACCCAACCCCCCTCCCTGGTTATACAGCAGGAGTTAAGCAGATCCAGTCTGTAAATGTTTGTCGCGTTTGAACATGATCAATACTTTTAATTATGACTCATATATAACGGATTTATATTCAAAAACTTTGTTTTTACGAGTTTTTTGTATTTACCTTTATTTTTCCACCCGACCGATCGCCTGCGAACCCAAGAAGAGACGGTGAAGTTAATATAAGGGATTGAATTAAATAACCCCTTAAAAACAAAGGAAGTTAATATAAGGGACTGAATTAAACAACCCCGTAAAAACAAATTTTTTTGACTATGACTATAATAAATACCTTATATATGAGACATAAATAAAAAGTATTTATCATGCTTAAACGCGACAAACATTTACAGGCTGAGATTGCCTTAAATACCCTTTGTTTTAAAACGGAGGGGGCAGTTAAAATGTTTCGTCACGGATGGCAGAACTTAACTCAGCGTGACTCGTAAAATGTCAACAAAAGCTGGCCGCTACTTAAAGAGATAAACTAAAACTGAATTAATTTAATTACGGTCCATTCGCTCGATCTGAAAATTTAATAGCTTTATCCTCCCCACAAACCAAACCTACTGTGAAAATTTCAGCTCTCTAGCAAGTCAGAAAGTTCACGAGTTAATAGGCTAGGGGCCTCAAAAAAAGGTTTACCAGCCACATTTTAGCATTGTCTCTGAGATGCAGTTATCATGGACAAATATTGAGTCAGAACACGGGCAAATATCAACAGGTGTGTTAGAACCAATACCTTTGGTAACATCTGCCTATTTAGCTACGCAATGCAACCCATGAAATTTAAACAATGTGTTGCAAAATTTAACTCAGGTATCTGCATATTTTGTTTTAAAAAAAACGTAACACAAGTATCTTGTCATTTTTTTACACAATATAATAAACGAGCAACAAAGCCCGTCCAAGGACGTTCCGCCACCTTTCGGTGGCATGTTGTAACTCCCCTCCAACAGCCGTCTCGACCGGCGTTACAAGTGGATCGCGTCAAAAATACTGTCCATTATAGTTAAAATAAATAACTCGTAAAAACAGAGCTTTTTGCTATAAATCCCAACGCGCATAACTCAAAATAAAGTCTTGGAAGAAATACTGCACCAAAAATAACTCGTTTTGAACGTCCGCGTAAATGGCGTAAACGTGTTCAATATGATTGGCTGTAGGAGTCATATGTGTTTGAGGGACCAATCGCTATAGATGACCGGACAGAAAGGACAGAAACTTGCCTTTTTACACGCTTTTATTTAAGTCACAATGTTTGTATGTTGTATCCATCCTTCCTTCAAAACTTGAAACGTAAAATTATACAACTTGTGATGGTCCTAGAGATCTAAAAATTTTACCACAGATAGATCTTGGATGACAATGCATTGTATTAAAATTTCAGATCGATCGATTGTAACGTATTGAAATTATTGCATTTTTAGTTTATCTATAGTCTATATATAAGCATCGGTACCCGTCTGCTTTGTTGACATCCAAGAGTTCACCACGTGAACACAACACCGTGGTATAAAACGTTGGGCGGGCACTTATGAGGTGTTTGGTATAAAAAAATAGTGGTAAAAAATATGTGTGGGCTTCAGACGTGAATTTTAAAGAGTTTTTATTATAAGTTTTAAAAAATAGCTGTGAAAACAAAGTTTTTGACTATAAATCACTTATATATGGGACATTACTAAAAAGCAGTGATTATGTTAAAAGTGTGTCCTTTTTAAAAAAAAAGATTTTTTAAATATTTAATTATTACAGGCTTTTATTACAGGCTTTTATTTAAGTCACAATGTTTGTATGTTGTATCCATCCTTCCTTCAAAACTTGAAACGTAAAATTATACCATTTCTGATGGTTCTAGAGATCTAAAAATTTTACCACTGATAGATCTTGGATGACATGCATTGTATCAAAATTTCAGATCGATCGATTGTAAAGTAATGAAATTATTGCATTTTTAAATCCCTTATATTAACTTCACCGCCGTCTCTGTCTCTCTGTCTCTGTCTCTCTCTCTCTCTCTCTCTCTCTCTGTCTGTCTGTCTTGGGCTCGGCGGGCGGAAAAACAGAAGTAAAAAATGACCCATTTCCCATGATCCGATCAAACTGAAATTTGGCACACGGACCCGTCGAACCTAACAATGCATCGTATCAAAAGTTCAGATCGATCGAACGTACCGTAATTAAATTAATGCATTTTTAGTTTATCCTTATATGAGGTATGTAATTCAAAATTCACTGTTTAATTCAGGTTCCACGTGAGTTTGAGTTGACGCCGACCGTCGTGTTGACGACGACCGTCGTGCCGACACCCCCTCACATCCCACCCCCATTTATTAAAGACAAGGGCCATCACTCAGTGTCAGTCTGTAAATGTTTAAAAATAATCACTACTGTTAGTTATGTCTCATATATAAGGGATTTATAGTCAAAAACTTTGTTTTTACGGGTTTGTTTTATTAAATCCCTTATATTAACTTCGCGGCCGTCTCTCTCTGTCTTGGGCTCGGCGGGCGGGCGGGCGGAAAAACAGAAGTCAAAAATGAACCACTTTCCATGATCCGATCGAACTGAAATTTGGCACACGGACCCGTCTGACCTAACAATGCATCGTATAAAAATTTCGTATCGATCGAACGTACCGTAATTAAATTAACGCATTTTTAGTTTATCCTTATATGAGGTATGTAATTTAAATTCACGATTTGTTATTTTTTTTTGCCACGTGAAAGTTTGAGCATTGAGGCGACCCAACGAAACGACGGTGCGCTTTTGTTTACATTTTACGTGTCACTCTGAGCTCGGTCAAGCGAATCGGTGACCAGACTTTTCCCCTCTCCCCCTCCCACCCACCCCTCCCCCCCTAGGGTTATGAAGCAAACTTGTGTTAAGACAGATTCAGTCTGTAAATGTTTGAAAATAATCAATACTGTTAGTTATGTCTCATATATAAGGGATTTATAGTCAAAAACTTTGTTTTTACGGGTTTATTTTTTTTCTTCCAGTTTCACGAGGGTTTGAGTTGACGCCGACCGTCGTGCCGACACCCCCTCACATCCCACCCCCATTTATTAAAGACAAGGGACATCACTCGGTGTCAGTCTGTAAATGTTTGAAAATAATCAATACTGTTAGTTATGTCTCATATATAAGGGATTTATAGTCAAAAACTTTGTTTTTACGGGTTTGTTTTATTAGTTTATCTATAGTCTATATATAAGCATCGGTACCCGTCTGCTTTGTTGACATCCATGAGTTCACCACGTGAACACAATACTGTGGTATAAAACGTTGGGCGGGCGCTTATGAGGTGCTTGGTATAAAAAAAAATAGTGGTAATAAAGATGTGTGGGCTTCGGACGTGAATTTTAAAGAGTTTTTATTATAAGTTTTAAAAAATAGCTGTAAAAACAAAGTTTTTGACTATAAAACCCTTATATATGAGACATTACTAAAAGTAGTGATTATGTTAAAAGCGTGTCCTTTTAAAAAAAAGATTTTTTTGAATATTTAATTATTACACGCTTTTATTTAAGTCACACTGTTTGTATGTTGTATCCATCCATCCATCCATCCTTCCTTCAAATTTGTAACTTAAAATTAAACCACTTCTGATGGTCCTAGAGATCTAAATTTTTTACCACATGTAGATCGTAGATGACAATGCATGTATCAAAATTTCAGATCGATCGAATGTACCGTAATTAAATTAATGCACTTTTAGTTTTTAGTTTTTGTCTATATAAAATATTATAACTCGCGTCAATGAACCATGTCTCAATTTGCCCTAGAGGGATACAATTATTATAACTTAAAGTACTATCACCATCAAGTCTTGCTGGCCGAAATATAAGCGTGATCGATTGCCGACAGGGGGGTACGAGGTTCAATTTTCAATTAGGGAAAATGTTTTTTTTTGGTTGTATTATACATAAATTTGTAATGAATAACGACTATCACATTTAAGTTACTGACCATGAAGTTTAACTAATTAAATTGAATTGATAAGGTCGAAAAAACAATTTTAAAAAATCTTGATACTAAAAAGTAGAAAATAAAATAATGTAAAAAAAATCTTTTTTTAAAAAAAAGGACACGCTTTTATTTACATATAGAAAGTATACTAAAAAGAAGAAAATAAATTTTTTCTATGAAAACAGATGAAATCGGTGAACCTATCTACTGCACATAAAAGGGTGGGGCGTTCATCACAACTCTCTATCGTGTACAAGGCTGCGAAACATAAAAACAAATTTGTATGAATATTAATAAACAGTAAAAGCTTCACAACTTTGATCATATCAATGCTACTATTACATTAATTAGAAATATTTATCTATATGTAAGAGAATAGTTGCAATGAGAAATGATTTGTGATGGTCGCCCCACGCTTTTATGTGCAGTAGATAGGTTCACCGATTTCACCTGTTTTCATAGAAAATATTTATTTTCTTCTTTTTTGTGCACTTTCTATATGTAAAAAAAAAGTGTGTCCCTTTTTAAAAAAAGATTTTTTTACATTATTTTATATTATATAGGATGTATCTGGTTATTTTTTTATACAATTTAACTCTGGCTCTTTGGTTAGAGTTAGGTTTAGGGTTAGGGTTCTTAAGGCATCTTGCTCTTTAGTTACAGAATTTAACTCAGTGATCTGTCGATTTTGTTACACATTTTAACTCAGGCATCTGTCTATTTCTTTGTAACGTATTAGGCTATTTGATGAACTATCAAAGGGCTTGGACAAAAATGATCAAATAGATACAATATTACTAGACTTCTCAAAAGCATTTGACAAAGTTCACCACCTTAGTTTACTTAAAAAACTTAACTACTTTGGAATCTCAGGTTCCTAACATCACTGGATCCAAGACTTCCTTTTGGGCAGGGAGCAAACTGTAATAATTAATGGATCTAAATCTGCACCAATAAAGGTTAACTCAGGAGTTCCACAAGGAACTGTGCTAGGTCCCTTACTCTTTTTAATTTATATAAATGATTTACCCAACAACATCTCAACAGGTACAAAAGTTAGGCTATTTGCTGATGATTGTATAATCTATAGAACAATTAAATCAGAACAAGATAGCAAAATTTTACAAAAAGACTTAGATGAATTGATAAAATGGGAAACTAACTGGAGTATGTCTTTCCATCCAGAAAAGTGTCAACTGTTAAGAGTAACAAAGAAAAAGAAACAAATAAATTCAAAATATTACATTCATGGAAAAGAACTGACCCAAACTAAAGATGCAAAATACTTAGGAGTCTTAATAAATGAGAAACTATCATGGAATCCCCATGTCAATGAGGTTATTAAAAAATCAAACAAAACCTTAGGCTTTATAAAAAGGAACTTTAACAAATGTAATAGATATATAAAACTAAAATGCTACCTCACTTTGGTGAGACCTGCACTAGAATATGCATCTTCTGTATGGGACCCATCCACCAAAGAAAACATTGATAAACTAGAACAAATTCAAAAAAGAGCTGCCAGATTCATTACTGGAGAATATTCGAAACTGACAAGAGTAACACCATTAGTTAAATCATTAAACCTTGAAACACTAGAGGATAGAAGAACCAAGAGCAAAGTAGTAATAATACATAAAGCAATTAATTCTAATTTAGAAATACAACACAAAGATAACTTAATACAACCCTCAGATAGACATAAGGATAAAAACACCTTTCTTATTCCGTATGCAAGAACAAACACATACAAGTTTTCCTTCTTCCCGTCCGGAATTAGGGCGTGGAATGGGTTGCCTGAAGAATCCAGGAAAACCAACACTTTATCAACATTTAAATCTCTAATAAAAATGCAGGACTAAACACAAACCATAGATAAGCGTAGGACGCAATAATCTTCTGTATAGAAGGAGCGTCTGTAAACAGATAAGATAAGATAAGATAAGTTTAACTCAGGTATGTGACTATTTTGTTACATAATTTAACTCACGGATCTGGCTTTGTTACACAATTTAACCCCGTTATTGGTTCCTCCGTCTTTTTACATGGCGTTTAACAACATTGGCATAAATTATACTAATCATGTGCTTTGTTGTGTGTTCAAAGTCTACTTGAATCAAAGGCCAATATTAAAAAGAAATTTGCCCCTGCTTAAAATGCATCTTTCTCTATCAACTCAATTTGCTATTGTATCGACCAAACGTAATTTATTTTTTTAGTAGTGTGTTACAGCTGTGGTATATTTCTGTCATGGCGGAAATCTATTAATAGAACATCAGGGTAATCTGTCGCATCAATTGCACTAAGAGATAAATCCATTTTTGGGGAAATTCTTTGTGGACTTATCTCAACGTGTAGGCCTACTTGTTAATTCTACTTTAACTTCAGTCAGCTTAGTCGACTTGATGAAGACAAAACTTGTTTACAACTTTTTTATCAATATACATAATTCCCGTTTTTCAATATAGACTTACTGCAGTTAGGTGGCGCTGCGATGGATATAATGGTGTTAGCTGGCTCTGCGATCGATTTTGTTTTATAGTGCTAATAGTTTTAGAAAGCAGCAAACCAAAAGTACTGTACCAAAAATAACACTTTTCGAACGTTCCGCATAAAATTGTTCAATATAATAATTGAATAAAATAAAAATGAATAAAATAAATGAAAGTTTATTATTGCGTTATTTTTTTCTAATGTGCATTTATTTTGAAAACTTCTGGCATTTTTGACGGGTGATACACACGTATCGAAATATTTTTCAAACTTTCGTTACTTCTAGATGTATGCTGAAACAAGAAATAAAAACTCGAATGAGTATTTAAAAGCAATTTCCAACAAAGAATTTCCGATTTTATTATTCAATGGAAATCATTCTAGATTACAATAAAAGTCGATTCAAATAAGTAAATCTGAAACCAAACACAATATAATGTCATATCCCCCATATATACGGTTCAGGAGGAGCTGCATTGTCAAGCTTGACAGACATTTCGAATCTATAAACGCAATTTTTCCAAGGGGAATTACGTTAAAAAAAAATTGTTTTACAGAAAGCCTTTTGTCGAAATTTTGTAATATTGCGAAATAGATAGCGCCTTTTCCGACTTGAGAAATTACAAACCTACACTGAGTCCCAAAGTGTGTAGGACAACTTGCTTTAAGCGGTAAATTTAATTATTTTGGGAATTCTGTGAGGATCATCTTAACACATATTTGTTAACTCGAGTAAGCTGAATAGAGTTGATCGAGACAACTTTACGATGACAATATATTCGTCAAAATATATTGTAACTTCTATATGTACACTGAAAAGTTAGGTTTACGAAAACATTTCTCGAATTTGGAACATGACACAATTAGAGATGGCGTTTTACGATTTAACAAATGACTATGATGAGTCCCAAATGTGTGCTTTGTTAATTTAATTGAAAAGTGTCACTTATATGTACTCGTAAGTGGGTACTAAGTGTGGGTGTCAGAAACTAAGATTTGTTTATTATTTTTTATTTATTTATTTTTTTGTGTGTTTGTGTGGTAGTGTTTTTGTGTGAATTGGGAGACAGATATGAAAAAGGGAAATAAATGTAAAATTAAAATAAAAAAGTGAAATTTTTGTAGCAGTTTGTTAAAAACCATTTATTTTTTTTAATGTCGAATTAAAAAAAAATTACTTTGAAGACCACTAGTTTTTAAAATTATTGTTATTATATATATTTGTTTTGAAGAAAGCTGCTCTAACGTGATCAGTATTTAATTTTTTTGCACTTTGATTATGTCAAATAGCTGTTATATTTTTATTTTTTTAAATTTGAATTTTTGTCTTCTTAAATTAAGAACTTTAAAATGCACTGTCAAAGAGAAATAACTGTGAAAATGCATATATATTTTAGGACGACATCCATTAAGCTTCCTGTTTTTAATTATATTCTGTACTAGCGTATCACCCGTCAAAAATGACGGAAGTTTTCAGCTGAAATCTATTTATTTTATTAAAAAATGCACGTTTTCAAAAGCCCAACTAACTTGTCCTTGTTTGATAAATACGAAATATTAAACTTTCTGAAATGTACACAAAGTATTTTATAATAGGGGTTGCAGGGCGCCTACGGCGCCCCCTCCCCTTTATTATTTGATTTTATAATTAACCATCATCAAATCCTCTTTTTACATTGATCCCTTTTCCAAAATTAAAATATGAGCGAAAACAATGACGTCATATAATATTTTTTTACAGCACATTTTTAATTTGCACACCTTTTGATGCATTGGTGCAGTAATTTGGTTTTCCCTGCTTTCTAAAATTAGTAGCGTCAGGACTGACAGACACTAATTGCGTGACAATTGCAAATTATATTGTTTAATTGACTATAGGAAATCTAAAGATGGAATAATAAAGGGGTAAGATTATTCAAAATAAAATCTTACACAAATAATCTAAGCCTTCAAGCAAATTACTGGCTCAAAACAAATCTATGTAAAATATATTTGAATAAAGCGAACTTTAAAAAAAATGGCTTTCCTCTCTCTTTATTTTATCTTCTTATTACTAATTAATATATAAAATATCTCATCTATGGTATTTTTGCAATTACAAATTATTTTAAAAGAGCAACAAAGCCTGTACAAGGGCGCTTGGCCACCGTTCGGTGGCATGTTGTAACTCCCCTCCAACAGCCGTCTCGACCGGCCATACATGTGCTTCACGTCAAAATTACTATTCATTATAGTTAAAATAAATAACTCGTAAAAACAGAGCTTTTGAGTATAAATCCCAACGCGCATAACTCAAAATAAAGTCTTGGAAGAAATACTGCACCAAAAATAACTCGTCTTGAACGTCCGCGTAAACGAGTTCAATATGATTGGCTGTAGGAGTCATATGTGTTTGAGGGACCAATCGCTATCGATGACCGCAAGGAAAACATAGCCTTTTATTTAATAGGAGGATGCTTTGTAATTATTTGATATGAATTTCGTAACCTTTTATTCGATTGGTAGTAGGGACAACATGCGTTTACATGATCATGTTTTATAAAATACGTCAAATAACTTCACAACTTGTTTTTTGTTTAACTATGTTTTATTAATGAATCATCAAATTTCAAAGCATTGTATGACAGACACCAAAACGTCATGAGCAATTAGAGAGGAGTCAAAATTGCAAAGAAGCAGAAATTAGAAATTGAAATAATTCAAAGTGCTTTGCTTAAACGTTTAAACCTTAAAACCGTATGTAAGAAAAATTATTTTTAGATTTCAGTGAATATAACAAATGTAATATGAAGAAAGCATATTTAAAAGTTTTGGAATTTAGTAAACAGAAGTCAATGCTTGTTAATTCCTTTGAAAATTTTTGGCCCACCTGAAATAGTTTATATTATTTTTCTATTTGCAAATCTGAAGATATTAAAGTTTTTTAAAGAAACAAACTCAAAACTGAATCATGCCTAGAACTGTTTACTTTATTTATGAAATTTTGAAGTGCAATAATAATTACTGTCAAGAAAATATTGATGCTAAAAGAGAACTCCTGAGGAAATGATAGTGAATATATATATAAATGCATGTATGTATGTATATATATATTTATATCATTAGGAATATACTTTTAAAGTGTAAGACTAATTGGCATAGAAACGGACACGCAGTGAAATTATTTGCATTCATTATGACGCTATTTCTTAGCCATAATAAGGATTTTCATATCATATTTAACTGTAATGATCATATAACTGTTGAGGATCTCATTTCTCACTCTGGACCTCATATGAAAACAGATTAAACCACCGTTGTAATCAGTTCTAGTTGTCAAAATTTTTACATCAACTTATCTCATCAAGGTTTTCATGTTAGCAACTAACGTATCACCGGTCAAAAATGACGGAAGTTTTCAACATAAATACACTTCAGATTAAAAAATAACGTAATACAGAACTTTCATTTTTAAAAAAAAATTTTTTTTATTTGATTCATTTACTATCATATTGAACAATTTTTTTGCGGAACGTTCGAAAAGTGTTATTTTTGGGGCAGCACTATAAAACAAAATCGATCGCAGCGCCATCTAACAGCATTACAAATTTCGCAGCGCCACCTGGTTACATCCATACATACAGACAACGGAAATTATGTACATTGATGTGTGCAATGTAATAATGCCACATCAAATTACAAAGCGCAGAGTTTGTAATTCTTTTAAAATAATGCCGAGAAATCCTGATGAGCATTAAAAAAACCCAGTTATCCTTATATATATTGAGTGTGAACTAGAACAGAGACAGAGGATAACTTGTGTAATCTACACCAGAACGTGTGAAACGGATGAATAAATATGAAGAAAATGTTACTGTCCCGTGGATTGTTTAAGAAACATTGTATAGTAATTGAACACTCGTCTCTGATTCACGTAACATGCAATACACCAAGTACGATCCCGTGCTTGCAGGCGCATGTGCCTCATTGCGTCTAACACCACCCGTGGGACCATTGCGTCTAACACCACCCGTGGGACCATGGCGTCTAACACCACCCGTGAGACCATACGCCACCAAAGTTTGTGTAGAGACCCCTTTGGTCGTCCGGCGGAAAGTTCGGCGTGACGTAGTCTTTTTTGTAAGTGTTCAGGTGTTTCTCTAGCATCCTGGCTACGCACGGCAACTCCTCATAAAGATTGTTGCGCTCTTCCGGGTCATCTGCAAGAAATGGGAAAAAAAAACAACAAAAATGCAACTGACACATATTTAGGAAACATTCTTAGGAAAACATTTCGAGTAGGAGAGTCACGGAATTTTTTTATTTTTTTACTTTTCTTTTTAACCTCAAAATATTCTAGGATAGAAAAAAATAATGCACATAAAAACATTTAGCAGTCTCGAAAGCTTCGGGATTTAGCACGAGTTTTCTAATAAGGCTGCAGGCATGAGTCGAATCACACTACAAATGAGCAATTCTTATTCTCGTTTATAGTCAACACTTTTAAAAGATCCCATTGGTGGAGCTTCGCTACAGACAAACTTATTTTAAATTGGCAGCGATATATTCTCTAGATCATTGGCTGCGGCTGTTGCATTCTTTTATTCCATGCGAGATGATTGTGAAAAGCCCGTAATCCTAATTCAACGCATGGCCAACGACTACCTGCAAAATTGTCTTAATTCGTATAAACGATGACTTATTTATGTTACTTATAATGCTAAATTCTCAAAACCACAGTAGCCAAAAATTAAAATGACACGAATACCCGATAAATGTCCGGAAATTAGATTCATAGCCCCAAAGAACTTTGGTAAGTATCTATTTTTAGACCATGACTTACTTACATCACAGCGTAGCAGTATAATAAATCTTTGGCATGAAAGTGACATTAACTGTCCCCATTTAGTTTGTGTGGTGTTGAGTGGGGGGTCACTTTAGGACAGTGTAAGAGTTGACTCGTAGCCGGTGCCATTGTTTTTTAATTTTCTCAAAACGTCTATCGTTTTGGTGGCGAATTTCTAGTCAAGTCAAAAATTACAATCATTAACCAATAAAAACATGTAAGTGACCCAAGGTCAGTAACTCCATCTTGTGCCCAGATGTGTGATTTTACTCCACAGACAAGACCCCACGCCCATGTTCCATCTAAGGCTCTAAGGTTTGTTCGTCTTTGCGCAAAGACTCGTGTGCAAAGTTGCACAGTATCCATTTTTTGTGCAATATTTTATCAAATTTGCTGCTCGGTAATTCTAAAATGCACCGCGGCGTTGGGCAAATATCTGCGTGGCCTTAAGCCGCGCAGCTTAAAGGCAACATTGCTCACCTCTCAAATTGAACAAATACGACACGGGTGTGACGCCGCGCAGCTCGTTCAACATCTCCTGTGAGAGCGCGCTGTTGTAGCCATATAGGGTCGCCTCTATGGTCAGGGGTGGACCCTGGTCGGCCGCCCCAGGCAGGTACCATCCATCATAGGGCCCCGGGAACCCCTGTATCAGCTTGTAATCGCCAACTCTGCAGGTAAATTAAAAAAATTAAAGTCACCGTTGAACCAAGTTTGTAGTCGAATTTAATACTTTGATTACTTTGCATTTTAACAGTGTGTAACGTTAAAACAATTCTATGACTTATAGAATTTAATTAAATGAATATTTTAAATTAGAAAAGTCATAGATACAGTTTCCCCTTTACTAATTAAGGAATCTGTCTTAAATGGTTGAAATAACTAGAAAATGTTTAGTTGAACTTTTTAGATTTTAAATATCTAAAAATGTCATTGGGATTGGAACAAAACTCACTGTAAAAAGATACCAATATTTATCTTCGTCTATTCCTAAAATCGGAGGGAAAAATATTTAGAGTGATTTCTGTTTAAATATACAAAGTTATTACATTAAGTTTGGTTATTCATTGCTTAAATATATATTTTCTGAATTGTTTCATTTCTTCTATTGTTTGTATTTTCGTTTTTATTTCTTTCTATGGATTCAATAAACTAAATTATGAAAATCAAATTAAAGCATAAGAGAACAAAATGCTGAGTCATTCAATGATTAACCTAATGGCGGCGCGGCCCTGAAGTGGTTCCGGGTGAAAGTCCATATTGTATACAAACTCATTCCTCTTGGATCGTCTCAGTTTATTTATAGAGTTCCAAAGGTCAATGCCGTCTTGTTCGGGATCTTAAATTTAAAGACGAAATAACTAAGTTTAAAATTACGATCATATTTTACATCAGAACTTTAACATTTCCAGGACTTATTGATTTCTGAAATCTTTGAATTGTATTAAAAAGTACATTAAATAAAGAAACTTCAAAAGAATTGAGTAAGAAATAAAGGGGAAAAATATTATCAAATAATTGTTAATATCTGAGTTAACATGGTATCGCGTTTCTTTCTCTGTACTACTTTTTGACCAAGACATTCGCTTGCAAATCAATTAGTTCTAAAAATTAAAAAAAGTTCAACGATCAGAACATTGATTTAAAATCAAAATTATTCTATAATAGCAAAGTTTAACTCATAACTCTGCAAACATCCGACAATCTGTCTAAAAAGATGCTACAAGCAAAAATGAAAACACATTTCAAAAATTTATGGAGAATGAACGTTTTTGGTGCAAACTAAAATTTCTTTAACTTCTCGCCAATTATGTCGAATGTCGCACAAATTAGCGTACCAAAAGACAGATTCTGATACTTCCAACATTTTTGGCGTTCTTAGGATACAATTCAATGGCTGCTCCCATCATTATTTTATAAAGTTTACATCACTATAAGTTTTTAATATTGTTATTTTATAACTTTAATGAGTGACAAGGTCATTTTCAGAAACATTTCTTCTAAAGAGATGTCTCTGTGTTTCTAAATCACGGTTTTATGAGCTCTAAGTGGTCTACTTTCTTGAAAACCTTGAATATAATCTATTTATCTGTTACGCCGAGTATTTAACGCTTAATAAAAAAACATTTGACATGACTAGTTTTCTGATCGAACATTTCTACAAATAGTTTACTTCAATTATTTTAAAATTAATATGGATTTGCGTTGACAGCCGGGTGGACGCATCTACTGGCGAGAAAGACGCTCGTTTATGTCATGGTAACGTCATAGCTCGTGCCGAGCTAGTACGAGCTGCAGCGGGACTGTGTATGGCGTGCAATATGCAAACATTGAGATAAAACATAAATCCCAGATTCTTCATAATTAAAACAGTACCTTCATGCCATATAGCAGCACTTGTAAAGGTCTCGTAGTTTTTAACAAAGAATATTAAAACTTGAAAACATTGTTTGACAGGGTTTTATTTTCTATTTAAAGACTTTTTAAGTACTCTAGGTGACCTGATAAATGACGCCAGGGACCGGATCCGGCCCGCGGGCCGTTGCGTGATGATACATGATCTGTATGGCTATAAACGATATGTATGATATCTGCCCTGTGTAAATGTTAACAGTGTATCGTAATCAACTCTATTACGTCTGCTGTTTCTTCGGACGCCTCATGGTGTATACAACTAGTCCAACATAAAACTCGTGATTATTATTGACTTGTACAACTCACCGTTATAATCAATTCCAGCCAGTCCAAGAAATGTGGGGAACCAGTCGACAGCGTGAATCAAGCTGTGGAATCGATACCACATATAAAAATCATCTAAATAACATATAGACCTTATGTTTTGACCCCACAAAAATCAATTACAAAACTAAATACCGAATCATTAGATGTAATATCTGTATCAGACAAAGAGAATTATATTCCTGTGGAGCTTACGCAATTTTTATTACAAGCTGTCTTGTTAGAGATTTTAAAAGGTTTCCGACTAAGCAGCTTTGATGTTGCTGTTTAAATACTGATCATCATCAGCAGTACCTCAACCATAAGCGGATTGTAACTTTTTTTTTCATCTTTCCCCAAAAGTACCCCAATAAATTCACATAAAATTAAAAAAATAAATATGTGCATATGAATGTATGTATGTGTTTCGCGACGTATCAAAGAAGCATCGCAGTTTTAAAAAAAACTCACAGAAAAGTCAGTAATGCGTAGTCTTTATTAACATTTTATTCTAAGTGCAAATATCCCTATGAAAAATTCTCGACACCAAGGAAACTTTACTTCAGACACAAGAAATCTTAGAACGATTTCTCTGAGAGAAGGTTTGTACACCAATGTGCTATAATTAAATGATTCGTGTCCATAAAGGTTCTCAGCCTTTGAATGAAATACACTGTGTTTATTTTCATTTTCATGTTGTTGTTTTTTCGTTTCCTAGGATATCTCTTTGTTGTCTTCATCTGATTAACAAATCGATCGATAGAACCATTATATGCAGAATCCATTTGACAAATTATTTTTAATATATAAAGAATTTTGCTACTATAAACAGAGAAATACGGAATTAATGATAAAGTGTAAATATATATTTTTTCAATAAAGACACAAAATTATCACATGAAAAAAACCCACCCATCATAGACGACGCCTTTGTTTTTCAGCAGGGGGCTATGTACGAATGCTGCCACACGGGTACCGCCCTCGAAGATTGACAACTTCCCGCCCCGCAGTGGGTAGTTGTTGGCGCCGTATGTGGTCCAACCACCGTTCTAAGGATAACAAGACGGCGAGAGTTAACAAAACGGCGAGAGTTAACACGACAGCGAGAGTTAAAAAGACGGCGAGAGTTAACAAGACGGCGAGAGTTAACACGACAGCGAGAGTTAAAAAGACGGCGAGAGTTAACAATACAGTAAGAGTTAACACGACAGCGAGAGTTAACACGACAGCGAGAGTTAAAAAGATGGCAAGAGTTAACAAGACGGCGAGAGTTAACAAGACAGCGAGAGTTAACAAGACAGTGAGAGTTAACACGACTGCGAGAGTTAACAAGACGGCGAGAGTTAACACGACAGCGAGAGTTAACAAGACAGTGAGAGTTAACACGACAGCGAGAGTTAACAAGACGGCGAGAGTTAACAAGACGGCGAGAGTTAACAAGACGGCGAGAGTTAACAAGCCAGCGAGAGTTAACAAGACGGCGAGAGTTAACAAGACGGCGAGAGTTAACAAGCCAGCGAGATTTAACAAGACGGCGAGAGTTAACAAGACGGCGAGAGTTAACACGACAGCGAGAGTTAACAAGACGGCGAGAGTTAACAAGACGGCAGGAGTTAACAAGACGGCGAGAGTTAACAAGCCAGCGAGAGTTAACACGACAGCGAGAGTTAACAAGACGGTGAGAGTTAACACGACAGCGAGAGTTAACACGACAGCGAGAGTTAACACGACAGCGAGAGTTAACACGACAGCGAGAGTTAATAAGACGGCGAGAGTTAACACGACAGCGAGAGTTAACAAGACGGCGAGAGTTAACAAGACGGCGAGAGTTAACAAGAGGGCGAGAGTTAACAAAATAATAAAAGTTAACACAACAGTGAAAGTAAAAAAAGACAGCGAGAGTTTACAAGACAGAGATAGATATCAAGCAGTGAGAGTTAACAAGACAGAGATAGTTAACAAGACAAAGAGAGTTAACAAGGCACCAATAATTAACAAGACAGCGATAGTTACAAGACAGCGAGAGTTAACAAAACAGCAAAAGTTTACAAGACAGTGAGAGTAACAAGACGGTGAGAGTTAACATGAAACAAGCAATTTCATCATTTCCTATGTACACACAATCTTCTTGCCTCTACAGCTCACGCCCTACTCACATCAGATGTGAACGCTATGACAGTGTTCTCGTACATTCCTCTGTCCTTCAACGCCTTGACCACACGCCCGATGTTGTCGTCCAGGTTTGTAACCATGGCTGCACGTTTATAAAAGAAATAAATACAATAAAAAACGTATTCTTATATGATTATACTAGGGAAAATTAAATATTCATTCCGTTCTGTCATACAGGCATATTAATTCAAACGGACACCATGTCTGTTCTCAAAGCATAACACTTTAGGACGTTTCAAAGAGGACAACAACAACAAAACACAACAATAATCACATTCGTCATTAGCCGCATAGGTGGATCACACAGGTATAGACAGAAAGTCACGTCTACATGAGGAAAGTAACCATAATAGAACAATCAAATTATCGAGTCTAGAATTTACGTTCTCACCAATCAATATTCTATTACTCGCCCGGAAATATGAAAGTTGAGGTAAGTCCGTTACCTTGGGGTAATTTTTCCCAGAGATAAATAGTACTTAAAAGTATGTTGTTGTTTTTTTAATGAAGCGTTCTATTTATTTATATTTTATTTTTGCACATGGCGTAAGGGTTGTTGATGGCTTCCAGGCATACACATTCCAACACATCCTGTTAGCCTTGTAGTCAGTTTTAGAAACGGGTTGATAAAAAGAGACAAAAAATAGTTTTAAATAAATTTTTCTTTCATACAAAATGTATTTATTTATTTATTGTGAATGAGTCATGACAAAATTGAATATCAGCCTAATTTAAAGTATAACATTTGTAGCTGCTTTACAACAGTTAAGAACTTACCAAGCCTTTGCTGGAGGCTGTCGTTATAACATTTTCAAAATTTCCCCTCCCCTCTTAGTGTTAGATTATTGCCCCCCCCCCAAGTTTATTTAAGTAATGTTCAAGTGTTCTACTACTGGTAAAATGTGTTAACAAATGTGACATAATATATTAAGAACGCGAATGAAATGTATAAGGAAGTACGTTAATTTTCATAATCCCAAAACTGTGCTGCTTTTTTTTCACCTCATCTGCACCACTTTCAACTTTCTCAGTTTAAAGCCATGTTGCAAAATCGAGAGATGCGCAACACTCACTTCTTTTCAACTTAAAAAATTTCGAATATCAATATAGGTATATTTATATTTATGTGTAAATCTATAACGGATGGCAACCACCCTCAAGATAAAAGGATCTATCATCTAAGTTCTACCTGATGTATACTTTCTGTTGACATCTGTTATATTTGGATACAGCGATAGGTAATAATCGGGGACCTGTTCGTGCAAAAAAATTACCATTTTATTTTGAAATTAATGTTCTTGCGTGCTGGAAATTTTCTTTGTACTTACAGTTTTTGACGTCAAGACGCCATTGTAATCAATAGAAAAATGTTTACTGTGTGAGAGATCTTAAAATTAATGAGATATTCATAAAATATGTGTATACGTGTGTATATCTAGACAATATTGACATGGGCTTATTAAAATTAGTCTAATTTGATTTATTTCATATACATTAAAAATGATGTGTTTGTAAATTATCATTTTTCGTTTTCTTAACTTTTTTTTTGGTGTGCTTTACTACTTACTACCTCTTATCCTTGTTGTTATTCAAAATTTATCAACATTCGTTTGTTAAAAGGTAAGTATCTTCTGATCACACCATTACCACGGGTAAATAAATGTCTAAGTAAAGGGACGTGACCTCTAAGGGTTGGTGTACATTTTCGTACGCCAGGTAAGTGAAGAGCGGCACATCCGGGTCGTGGGCCGCTATAATGTCCTCTACTCTCTTACTGAGCAGCTCCTGGAAATAATAGGAATAATCACTGAATGGCTCCGACAACTTATTAATTTTATGTCTTTATCTTTTTCATCAAGAACTCGTAACTTTAAGAGATAATTATTTATTAAAATATTTATTTTTTAAATCCCTTATATTAACTTCACCACCGTCTCTGTCTGTCGTGATCTCTGTCTCAACTGTCTCTTTGGCTTGGGCGGGCGGAAAAACAAAAGTAAAAAATGACCCACTTACCGTAAAGCCATCAAGCTGAAATTTGGCACATGGACCTGTGTCACCACACAATTCATCGTATCAAAATTTCAGATCGATCGATTGTACCGTAATTAAATTGATGCATTTTTAGTTTATCTATATATACGACGTATGTAATTCAATTTCACGGTTTGTTATTGTTGTTTTTTTCTCGTGACAGCTCAGTTCGGGCGTTGACGCGATGTACCGGGGTGCTTTTGTTTACATTTTACGTGTCACGCTGAGCTCGGTCTAGCGATCGGTGACCGGACCTTTCCCCTTCTCCTACCCCCCCCCCGGGTTGAAAGCAAATGGGAGGTAAGACAGATTCAGTCTGTAAATATTTGTCGCGTTTGAACATAATCAATACTTTTAGTTATGTCTCATATATAAGGGATTTATATTCAAAAACTTTGTTTTTACGGGTTTGTTATATTTATATACGTATACCGTTTATATAAATTTTAAGTTTTAAATTGTCCAAAGTGTCAGGGGTATCAGAATCAATGTGGTTAAATGCTTGTTGATTGGAGAGAACACTAGTGCACGGGTACTTTGTAGGGAAATCGGATCACATGAGTGTGTGGCCAGAGGTCAGTGAGACAGTTTTTAAATCCCTTATATTAGCTTCACCGCCGTCTCTCTCTGTCTCTCTGTCTCTCTCTCTCTCTCTGTCTTGGGCGGGCGGAAAAAACAAAAGTAAAAAATGACCCACTTCCAGTGATCCGATCGAGCTAAAACTTGGCACACGGACCCGTCTCACCTAACAATGCATGGTATCAAAATTTCGAAATATGGAACGTACCGTAATTAAATTAATACATTTTTAGTTTATCCTAATATAACGTATGTAATTCAAGTTCACTGATTGTTATTGTTTTTTTCCCACGTGAGAGTTTGAGTTGACGCGTTGACGCGACCCATCGAAGTACCAGCGTGCTTTTGTTTACATTTTACATGTCACGCTGAGCTCGGTCAAGCGATCGGTGACCAGTCTTTTCTCATCTCCCCCCCCCCAGGGTTATGAAGCAAAGTTGAGTTAAGACAGATTCAGTCTGTAAATGTTTGTCGCGTTTGAAAATAATCAATACTGTTAGTTATGTCTCATATATTAGGGATTTATAGTCAAAAACGTTGTTTTTACGGGTTTGTTTTATTAAATCCCTTATATTAACTTCACCGCCGTCTCTTTCTGTCTCTCTGTCTTGGGCAGGCGGAAAAACAAAAGTAAAAAATGATCCACTTACCGTAAAGCCATCGAGCTGAAATTTGGAACACGAACCCATGTCACCTAACAATGCATTGTGTCAAACTTTCAGATCGATTTAACGTACCGTAATTAAATTAATGCATTTTTAGTTTATCTATATATGACGTATGTAATTCAATTTCACGGTTTGTTATTGTTTTTTTCACGTGACAGCTCAGTTCGCGCGTTGACGCCACCTGTCCAAGTACCGGCGTGCTTTTGTTTACATTTTACGTGTCACGCTGAGCTCGGTCCAGCGATCGGTGACCAGACCTTTCCCCTCTCTTACGTCACATATTGATAAGTAGCTCAACATTTCTTTTCTTTGATTCACCGTGTGTGTATAGGGAATCTCAACCTACAGCGTTGTAGACTCCAGCTTGAGACCTGTCCACGTCAGTGTTGAACCAGAAGTCGTAGCCGCCAGCTAGAGAAGGGAGAAAAATGGCGACGACGTAGTAAAGTAGGACACAGATATACGTATCATTTACACGATTTCAAAATTGAATTGATTAGTTTACATTATCCACAAGACATTCAGCGTATTCATGAACCAATCTTATCTTTTTATCTTATCTGTTACAGATGCTCCTTCTATACAGAAGATTATTGCGTCATACGCTACTCTATGGTTTGTGTTTAGTCCTGCCTTCTTATAAGGGTTTAAAATGTTGATAAAGTGTTGGTTTTCCTGGTGTCCCCAGGCAACCCAAGCCACGCCCAAATTCCGGACGGGAAAAGGGAAAAATTGCATGTGTTTGTCCTTGCTTGAAACACAATTCTAAACCAAAATAAACAAACTACAAACGCAGTAATAAATTTTGTTCTAAACTTTATGAGCCAGAGAGACCTGATTTTATTGACTATAACCACACTTTTTGTGGTCGTGTTTCATCGACATCATGCAGTGACCTCTAGGAGGACCAGGGTAATGAAGGGGTTAACGTCACCTGAACCTGTCTATCGTCCGCTTCAAACTGACCCTAAAATGCCCCCTCCTCTTGTATCAGTCTCGTTTATGTGTCAGTTCTTTATCTAACCCAATCTGCGACTTTCTATCTCTCGCATTATGTGTGTATGTTCCCTGGGCCAACTCTGACTTTCTATCTCCCCCTTTATGTTTGTATGTTCCCTTGGCCAACTCTGACTTTCTATCTCCCCCTTTATGTTTGTATGTTCCTTTGGCCAACTCTGACTTTCTATATCCCCCTTTATGTTTGTATGTTTCCTTGGCCAACTCTGACTTTCTAACTCTCCCTTTATGTGTGTATGTTCCCTTGGCCAACTCTGACTTTCTATCTCTCGCTTTATGTGTGTATGTTCCCTTGGCCATCTCTGACTTTCTATCTCTCCCTATATGTTTGTATGTTCCCTTGGCCAACTCTGACTTTCTATCTGTCCCTTTATGTGTGTATGTTCCCTTGGCCAACTCTGACTTTCTATCTCCCCCTTTATGTTTGTATGTTCCCCGGGCCAACTCTGACTTTCTATCTCTCCCTTTATGTTTGTATGTTCCCTTGGCCAACTCTGACTTTCTATATCTCTCTTTATGTTTGTATGTTCCCTTGGCCAACTCTGACTTTCTATCTCTCCCTATATGTTTGTATGTTCCTTTGGCCATCTCTGACTTTCTATCTCTCCCTATATGTTTGTATGTTCCCTTGGCCAACTCTGACTTTCTATCTCCCCCTTTATGTTTGTATGTTCCCTGGGCCAACACTGACTTTCTATCTCTCCCTATATGTTTGTATGTTCCCTTGGCCAACTCTGACTTTCTATCTCTCCCTTTATGTGTGTATGTTCCCTTGGCCATCTCTGACTTTCTATCTCTCCCTATATGTTTGTATGTTTCCTTGGCCAACTCTGACTTTTTATCTCTCCCTTTATGTTTGTATGTTCCCTTGGCCAACTCTGACTTTCTATCTCTCCCTTTATGTTTGTATGTTCCCTTGGCCAACTCTGACTTTCTATCTCTCCCTTCATGTTGTTATGTTCCCTGGGCCAACTCTGACTTTCTATCTCTCCCTTTATGTTTGTATGTTCCCTTGGCCAAACTGTCACTTTCTACCTTTAGATAAATACTTTTAAGCTCAATTATGCAATCTACCTCAGATCACCGAGCGAACATGTAAGAAACCTCTGGACGATTCGAAATATCGTTTCCGTAGTCCTTAATCTACCCCCCCCCCAAAAAAAGAGCAAAACTCACCTGTCACAAACTCTCTTCAATCAGTGTCTTTTTATCACACTTACCAAACGTTCTGTTGTAGTAATCGAGAGCACCCGAATAAAAGCCATAAAAGGTATCGAAACCCCGGTACGTTGGTGTGCATTCGAGTTTACAGGAGCCCAGGTGCCACCTCAGAGATTAAAATGTTGAATAAATTACAGTGGATACATAAGAAAGAAATACAATTTCACCTCTTAAACGGGTGGATGAAGATAGCCTGAGATAGTCATTGAAATCAAATTTCCGATGATTACTATACACATGATGGAGCAGCAAACAATCTAATGAAGCAAGGGTACTTCAATCATTTAAAATTTCTTTTTAAATTTATAACATTTTTTTTATGAATGTTCAAATTTCCAAAAAAAGACATCCTATGCAAAATATGTCATTCTTTCTATTTCAAAAATTAAAATAGTTCCCCTTCTCACCCTCCGAAACAGATTGCTATTCAATAGTTGGGTGCACTTATTTAAGGCTTTTTGGTACATATTTGAATTGGGGTAGTTCCTTCAGTCAATAATAAAATACTGTTGAGAACAGAAACAAAAAATCTTTATAGAATACCCACGTTGCTTGCGTGCTCTAAATTCCCCCTATCTCCGCTTAAATAATTTTTGATTAAAACATAACATTTTATAGAAAATATTTTTGTTTAGAAGAACAAGTATATATTTTGTAACATAATTTGAGAAAATCTCTTCCAAACATGCATCCATAAATATTACTATCGTTTAATTGTTTATTTTAGTAGATAGCAGATTTAAACTTAGATAAGTTTAGAGCCAACATTAAAAAAAAATCAATAATAATAATTAAAAAAAAAGAAAACCGTCTTCTAAAAGCAAAATTTTTTTTTACAATTCGTGAAAGTCCCGAATATATGTAAAGTGTGAGCCAATGAAGCATTCACATGACTCCCTAATACAACAGTCAAGCACTCAATTCTGGACTCAATTATAAGTTTAAAAGAACTTTATGTAAGTATACCATATGGACTTACTTTCCTACGAGGTGTGTGGCATAACCGTTGGCTCTCAGAACTTGTGGCAAGAACGTTTTGTTTAATGGAACGCACACATTCTGGAGTGGCAATATAACCATATGCTGCGAGAGTATAAAGATGGTCATGGATTCGGTAAATAAAAATAAACCATAATAACGTCATTTTCATATGCTGTGAGAATATCAAGATTGCCATTACAATGGTGACAATCATTTGATTTCATTGCCATAAAGCCGTGGCCTGTAAACGCTGCGTCACTTGCTAATACGTTCTTACCACGTTCTTAACAGAACGTAGGGCGCGATAATCTTCTGCATATACAGAAGAAGCTTCTGCATAGATAAGACAAAACATCATACACTGTGGGAAAATAAAGATTTTCTTTTCGTGGGTTTGTAAATAAAGCCATGCGCTGTTGACTTTCTCGAATATGACCTACCTGCAAGCCAAGCTTGAATGGGTATATACCCGTCATAAATGCAGACCTTGACCTTAGAAATAAAGAGAAAATTGCTTTATGCACACTTATAGCACTTGCATTTCAATTCACAACAGATATTACATCTTTTTTATAAAGAGACTAAACGTTTTGTTCGTAAAAAAAATTGAAATAGCATTGATTTATGAAAGAAAAAAAAAGAAAAAAAATCACTGACTAAATTTAAACGCAGCTTATAGGGGTTGCCTAGGGGTTGCCTAGGGGTTGCCTAGTGGTTGCCTAGGGGTTGCCTAGGGGTGCCTACGGGTTGTTTAGTTTACATGATCAAATTACTTCATGGTTTAATATCCCATTATATCTGTGACGTACAATGCCGTATTTAAATATAGAGAAACGAGACCATCGATCGGCAAGACAGAGGTGGAGCTATAGATGTTCCATCCGAGGGTTGTAAGCTCCCACGCAAAAAAAACAAAAAAACAACAACCAACAACAGCACTTTTAATTTGAGAATGCCAACCCTGCACATGTAGAAAAAGACCGCCCGGGGCAACAAGGCACCACTGACATAAGATTAAATTACTTATAAGAGGGACAATTATAAAAACTATAGATAAAGTATCTGCAGGTTAAAAGGAACCATCCTGCCAAATTTGGTCCCCGTCCGTCATTTGGTTTTTTCGTGATTGTGGAACTTACAGTCGAATTCGAAACTCTTCTTAAATTGGGCTGTGTCATATTATTATAACACTATGGGTTTTAGGGCACCTACGGCGCCCACTTGGGCTGTGGGTCGCCTAAGGCGCCCTCTTTTTTGGTAAAAAGCCCAAGTAACTTATCCGTGTTTGATAAATACGAAATATTAAACTTCCTGTAATGTGCACAAAGTATTTTATAATTATAAATCCTCAAATCCTCTTTGTACATCGCTCTCTTTTCCAAAATTTAAAATATAAGCTAAAACTATGACGTCATATAATTTTTTTGGGAATCTTTTAGAATTTTTAGAATTTTGCACACCTCCTGATGCGCGCCTTGTACTTGTATATATATTTAAATATAAGCTCAAATGACGCCATAGCGCTACGGATCCATACTCCAACCTGTGACTTGAGCCATTATATTGTATATTTATATTTGGTTTAGCTTTTATATAAGCAATATACACTTATACAATTTAAACTTTGGCTACTGGAATTATGAACAGAGGTAGATTAAACTAAATAAAGTAAGCCTGAAAACGCTTGATTATTTTGTATTACGAATTGAATATGTTACGTTAATTCTTGTCTGTTTTCTATACTAATGACAGCCTAATTCCTCAGCCAATTATCACAAAGTTTTAAAATTCCCACATGAATAGAAGGCTTTAATTGTGCTGACTGATACCTTATACATTATTTACCAAAATATAGCACAACTGAAATTAAATCAATATACAGTAATATCACTTTCTCTTATATTAGTTTAATTAGTATAATTTAATCATTGGCTAACGGACTAATGGATAGACCAAGACCAAAGTTGGTACATAGAAATCTGATAATTTAAATCCTTTTTAAATTCTAAATAGATTGAACTCCTTCGTGTCCATGGTAACCAAAATTAGTTTTCTTTTTCTCTGTTTCACATAAGATTTTGACTAATTGATAAATCTGATAAATTACTTTACAAATAAAAAATGTAATAACCAGCAACTAATACTGGGGAAAAGGGTTTAGCACACTCCCGCTAAAAATTGCGGGTATATTTCTTATATATATATATATATATATATATATATATATCAATATACATAATTTGCAATTTCTGTCACGTTTGTCTGTCTGTCCGTGACGCTATGCGAGGTAACTCCCGATAAAAAAAAATATATAGAAGTAAAAATATTGCTTTCGAGATTAACAAAATGTGTTTCTCGCCATAAAATATTGTGACGTGACGTCGTTATTTGAGCTATTATTAATGTGTGAAGGGAACGAAGTAAAAAGAGTCATGTTTTATTTGATTTGATTAATATTATTATTATTTTTTGTATTAATTGTCCGTTTTTATGTATGTGTTCATGTGAAATATCATGTACGTAATTATAAATTTAATTTTCTATATCAATGTATAACATGCGTTTTTCGCTTTATAAAATTTACAATTGGTTGTCGTTTGGTTGTCAAGTTTCGATACGTTTTGAACTACAAAGCCATTATTTAGTACTGCAAATGAAAATTTTCAACTTATTCTTCAGTTTAGCGTTTTTTTTTCTTTGATACCTTTTGAGATTGCATATTTGTATGTTTAAAAAAATAACATATTTAAAAATTGGACTCCTCCCCACAATAGTTTTTGTTTGATTGTTATTTACATGTAATATTTTAATGCGTCTTATACTAATTTTGAAAAAATCTTTGCTTTTAATATAGAACTGGAAGGGGTTCTGACTCGACGATAATGAAAACGTTCATTTCAATGTTTAAAAAAACGTGTATATTAAATTGTATATAGGATTAACTGTTGATATTTTAATATTTTCTTTTATCCAGTGATAAAGTTTACTTCAAAGGTTTCATGCAAATAAATAGTTCTTTGTTATTCATATTTGTAAATAGTTACAAATTTTAGTTTACATGTTTTGATACATGTGGTGGTAATAATGTAAGGACCAATGGGCACATAAACTGACAAGTCATAATAGATATTGAAAAGGTGCTGACTAGACAATAATAACAACGTTTATGTGAATTACTAACACGTGTATATTAAATTGTAAATATGATTAACAGTTGATAAGTTAATCTTTTCTGTTATCTGGTGACGAACTTTGCTTACTACGTTTCATGTAAAATAAATAGTTATTAACATGTGTAAAAATTACAGTTTATTTTTTTACATGTTTTGGTAATATTGTGCTAATATGTATGGACAAATGGGTGAATAAAGTGACAATTCATAATCATCAATGAAGCTTAAACTGCTTCAAATCACAGATGTGCTTGATGTGGGTCACATTACAGTCACATAATTTATTTTTAACTCACTGTGCTGTATTATTGGTGCACTGATAATTGGTGCGAACTATTCAATGCCGTAAGTTAACGTCCGGCTGACTTCCCAGCAATATTTGTTAACACTTCGAACTTTAAACTTCTTTTCTGCAGTATTAGTTTATGCTGTGCGTAATTCACTATGCATATACTATTATCATGATTATATCATTATTATTCATGCAATCTTATATAACGCGAAGCCTAAGCTTGTAGGTTTTCTCATAACACATATTTTCGTATATATAATCAAAATATATACTATGCTATGTCCGTTCGTAACGCTAGATTTTAGAAAGCGCACCGCTAAGCAAAAACCTTGAAAAAAATACAGAAAAAAAACAACAACAACAACGCTATTTTCAAACGTCCGCATAAAATTGTTCAATATTGAAAAGAGATTTAATTTTTCTCTCTTGGTCTCTACATTTTCTGATTATTTACTATGCGGCTTCCAGGCAAAAGGGACAATATCAAAAACTAAAATATATCCATTTTGAAAACTTCCGTCATTTTTTACGGGTAATACACTAGTATATATATATAATTCGCCAGAAATATGACAAGCGCAAGCACAAGATGCGAGCAAGCAAGCATGAAGAATGACTCTCGGTAGAGTCGACCTATCACAGTTTATGGTTGGCAAGCGAGGGTGGTGCAGGGTGGGGGGCATGTAGCTCAAGCAAAGTGCGCATACCTCGAGACCAACAATGCGTTTTGCATTCCGTCGCGCTTTTCTCATTTCTTTGTCTTGCTGTTTGTATCCGTTTGTTCCTCACTTTATGTACTATCTTTAAGCGTTAAAATTTGCTACAGTGCTTGCAGCGCATTGTTAACAATTTATGTGTGGTCAATTGTTTGTTTAACCATAACTACATACAGGCTGCGTTATGTTATGGTCCATACATACTCACGGGGAGCATATTGGCTGGACGTAACTCTGGTTTAAGATAATCCCAGACCTTGCCAGGAAGTCAATGTTAGGGCTGATGATGTCAGGGTTGTTGTAGCTGACGTCATTCCAACCTGTCGATGCACGATGTCGCGTCGTGATTAAAAAACACTGACAAAACAATAACTTCTTACTTAAACGATTACTAGCACGATTGACAAAGCGAACAATAGTCTTGACTGTTCTAGGCAGGGCCGGATTTAGGCTTGAAGGGGCCCTAAGCTTTTTGAGTACGGGGGCCCTTTTGAAGTCCAGATATTCTGTCTGTACTAAATATATATAGAAAAAAAATCCGCGAATTCCCCAAAGAAGAAGGGGGCCCTAAGCTATTTTGTGTGTGTGTCCCATAACCTCATGGTCGTAGGGGGTTCCAATGTTTCCATTAGAACTTTCTCGTGGCTTGGTAGACCTTGGCGACGCCCATCTCCTCTACAGGTCAGCGGAGTCATTCATCAACATTTTTATTGAGGTTTTGACATGGGCTACATGCCACGCTATAGCTATAATCTTGACTATGAAGTCTTTTTTGGAGGAAAGAAAGAACATTTCAACGTACCAAGGTCATCAGCGATGATAAAGATGATGTGTGGTGATGGGGGCTTAGCCGATGCTAAGAAGAAGCTGCCCACTACCATCAGTACCAGCAACATTGTGGCCTGAAACAAAAGAAGGGAGCGTATAATTTTATAACTGCGTTTGATCGGTTATGGAGTTTTGTGGAATGTTATACAAGTGGGAACTTAAGATAAAATTGTCGGAGTCTTTTGAGATTGGGTTAAGCATCATGAAATCAAATCCAGGATATCATAAAAATAATTATTATTTAAAAAATCATGGAATAACCCACCAAAAAAAAACATAACAAAAAACAAACAAACAAACAACAACAACAACAACAAAAGTAATGAAAAAAGAATGAAAGCAATAACAAAATCTTGGTCTTGGAGTCAAATCCAAGAAAATGGGGTTCAATATTTTACTGATAGTTTTTTTTATTTAATCTCTACACTCCTGAGACCCTTTGGGGTCGAAGATATCATTGGAAAATCTAAATTATTTTATGTTTTTTACTTTATGAATGTTAAAAGAAAACAGATACCTAAAAACAACTTTAAAGACTTTCGTTTACGTCATTCTCAAATTCTTAAAAACCAAACCTCAAACTTGTGAAGTTGATGCATTAACTAAAATAACAGAGGACGCCTCTGAAAAAACCGATAAACCACCCACTTTAATATATAACATGAGTTATTTAGTTAGATTTTATTATATGTGTAATAGGGCATCCTAATAGTCCAAATTGCAAAGCGTGCGATATTATCTCTATCGAATTAATCCAAAGTTTTCCTGTCCCATTCATTTTATGTTTCTTTCTATCCCAAGTACGCGAATGTTTTTTTGTCCCAGGATGGAGACGGATACTCCAGCTGAATCACGTAATTGTTGACACAATTGTTCTGCTGGCTTAACCTCTGACCTCCCGCCTGCAAGGCTTTGAGGTCAAGAAATAGAAGGCTCCAACGAAGATTCTATCCAAAAGATTTTACTTCATATCCTACAAGAATAGTGTTGGCTTTATTGGTATCTTTGAAATTTACAAAACAGGTTTGCGATTCCTGCAATATTTAATTTCATTGCGCAATGAGTTGAAAACGTGAATCAATTAAATAAACCATTCGTGTTAAAATTGTCGCCAAGTATTTCAACCTATTTCTTTCCAACTAAGGATGGAGCATATGAACCCTAAATTTGCTTTCTATCTATCAGTCAAGCATTTGATATCAACATTGGAACAAAAGTTCGGGTAAAACAAACAAAATAAGTGCAGTTCTATGATACATGGACACAATAGTTGTCAACTAATTTCTGTTTCTTCATTTTTTGTTGGTTGGCCTGTTTAAGAAGCCAGGAAAATAAAATGTAATTATTTACTTTTTACATTTCAAGCGCTAAAATAAACCACGTTCCACTTGTTCCCTTATACATTTTCAATTCATTCGTCAATGTATTTAATTTGAGTCATATATTCATGAATCCAAACTAAGATTTTTACCTCTGAATCCTTCAACTGAACCAAGCCAATGAAGGGAAACTATGAATCTATCAACCCAATCAAACATATGAATAGTACCTATCATACGAATTAAACCTTAGACTCCATCACCTGTATCCAGAAATATGAGGTCGAACCTTTCAAATCCTATTCGATTGCTGAATGTCGAAGATTAGACTCGGCTTATACCAACAGGTAACTCTGTTATATCATTTGCATAACGAACAAGGGAGTTAATAAATTCGCAAACTGGATATAAACATAGATTAAATACTCGTAAAGAATCTGTTTGATGTGTTTCATTGGACAACATATGGTGTTCAAGTGAACCATCTGAGTTTCAAATCAATACCAACTGATGGATCTTTACCAAACTTGGTACATAAAAAATAGATGACCCATATTAAAATTCTTTTGAGCAATCAAATCCTAATGTCTATTCCATTGGAGCCGGGGGGGGGGCGAAATCTTTTTTCTTAAACAATTAATTCTTGATTAAACATTGCATTTTACATGATTTGACAATTGTTATAAATTAACAAGTATTTCCATCATGATCCATATTTAAATCAATAGGATTTTCAAATTTTAACGTCTTACACCATTTGGGCCGGGGGCCCTTAATGTCATTTTTTCTTATGTAAGCTGTATAAATTTTATTGTGCTCATCTGATCACCTTGAAACTTAGGAAGTTGTTGAGTACGTGCCAACAAAAGTTTATTGTTCAATTTTTTTTATGACTTATTAGGGATAGGGGGGGGGGTAAAATCTCAAAAATCTCATTTTTGTTACACGAGTTATATAAAAAGTATTTTAAGCAATGGCCTCTGGGTAAAGGGAGGGATCTTGACCAAACTTGATCCATAGAAATTGATGGCCAATATTAAAATTGATGGCCAATTTTAAAATGCCATAGGGTAATAAATTCATAATGTCTCCTCCTTCGGGCACGTGGTCCCAAAATAGTTCTTTCCTAAACTTTTAAATCTTAATTCCCAAAATTTTTTATTTAAAATCTTGACAAATATTGACACATATCTCCAGCATGATCCAGATTGATATTTTCAGGCAAATGAACTTTCCATCTTTCACCGTTTCAGCCCGGGGCCCTAGATGTCATTTTATTCCCAATTTGTTTTTAAACGTCCTTGAAAAATTTCGACGATCCAGATTGAAACCAACAGGTGTCTTTAAATTTAAATCCGGCACTTTTTGGGCCCAGGAGCCCATAAATTTCGTTTCTATGAGAAGCTGTATAAATATTTTTCATTCACTCATCGACAAAAAACTTTAGAAAGTTCTTGAATACACTCCAGCAAAGGCTTCTGGCTAAAACGGACCTTCCTTGATAAGTCTTGGTATATTAGAATTTGATGACACTTATTGAGAAACTCTATGTCAAAATATGTCCCAAAATTAAGCAGGTTTCATTTCGAAATTCTACGCATAACAGACTTAATGGTAGACAACGTTCGCCAAGTTGAACATTCCTTTTTATGGACTCATCTTGACGAAATGTAGTAGATGGCTTCCCTGCTCATCCTGTCACCGATGAACGTATTTCGTTGGCAAGACGCCAATGTCATTCGCCATATTAAACCATTCCAACGGTCTTTGTAATTATTGTTAAATCTTCCAGAACTTTGATACGCGGATTCTAAACACTAACTGCAATCCTAAATTTCCGAAGCCAGCGCGGTTATTTTGCTAGTGGTAAATATATCAGACCAGCCTATTGTTAAATGAACAAAGTTAGTTACAATTAAACAGCTCGCGTGCCCAAACAGATATCATTACATCTGACACAATTGAAAGGCGACTTGAAACAAGCCTGAACATTTTAATCAACAAATGATAATGTGAGGAAATAGAAAAAAGTTTACAAATTATAAATGACTTTCAGGCCAATGTAGATTTGTCCCCCTTTCTCACACCTTAATGTTCTATTTGGGCAAGTGAAGCAGCGTTCGCAAGTTTCAGTAAGTTTAAAACTATATTGAAGTAGTTTTCAAATAAAGACAAACTACAAAGAAAGCCACTGCTAATGATATTAGCAAAATTATTTTGGAATTTCTGGCTCAGTTCTTGCTTGGTTTCAATCATACTTATCTAACAGATCACAGGTGGTATCAGTAGATGGCTGTATCTCTCACAAAGCTAACTTAGCTTAAGTTGTGCCTCAAGGCTACGTTTTGGGCCCAGTACTTTTCGTACTGTATACAAGGCCCCTACTTCTACTGCTCGAAAAGCATTCAATAAAAAGCCAATCATTTGCAGATGATACACAGCTATACACTCACACTGATCCCTCTAATATTGACTCCACTGTCCAATTGATGCAAGAGTGCAATTGTGAAGTAAAGTCTTGGATGATGTTTAGCAAACTCAAGCTGAATGAGGACAAGACTGAAGCACTTCTATTTTGCTACAATAAATCCCGCAGTACTTTGTCTCTTCCGAATTCTATTCAGGTAGCCAGTTCTGATATACTGTTTACAACATCGACTAGGAATCTTGGCTACATTATTTCTGACAGCATGTCTACCAACGACTTCATCAAACACATCTGTCGCTCTGCCTACACCGCCATCCGTCAAATCAGCTCCATCCGCCAATACTTAACAATTACTGCAACACAAACTCTAGTCTGTGCACTTGTTCTAGCTCGTATTGATTATTGCAATTCTCTTCTGTCAGGTGCGCCTAAAAATGCATTGAAAAAATACAGAAAGTTCAAAATTCAGCTGCCAGACTAATTCTTAAGGCAAAAGAACATGACCATGTTACTCCTCTACTTTACTCATTTCATTGGCTACCTATACAAGCCCGAATTGATTACAAACTGGCCGTTCTCTATCACAACTTCTTTTTCCGACTCATGCCCTTCAAGTCTTACTGAACTTTTGTCGGTCTACTCACTCACTCGTCAGCTACGCTCTTCTGCAGACACACGCATTCTCTCTGTTCCGGAGACACGCACAAAAACAATAGGGGAAAGGTCGTTCTCTTTTTGTGCAGCCAAACAATGGAATTCTCTACCATTACACATCCGTAGTATTCAAACAACCAAGTCCTTCAAGACTGCACTTAAGACACATCTTTTCAAAATTTATTTTCCAAATTAATGAAACAACAATTCTTTAAATGATTAACGTTGCTTTTTTTGTGTTATGTACTGTAATTAATGTGGTTGTTATTGTATGAATGCTAATTTATTAATTATATGTATGTTAATACCTTCATGTAAAGCGCTGTGAGCCCATTTCCTTCCTGGTTTACAGCGCTATGTAAATTTTCAGTTTATTATTATTACTGTTATAATGACTTGTTGATTAAGAAAATAAAATTTAAAAACCCCTCTTTTTCAACGTTAAATGCTCTTTTAAAAAGTGGGTTATCGAAATGCTTGGGGAAAAAACACAGTAGACGAAAGGAGAACGACTAAATGTTTGGCCTAGCACCTTCGGCTGTGAATAGTCAAATGAGAGAGAAATAAATATAAAATAAATATGTGCGTAGGTTGTATATGTTAATATGCCTCATGTGAGGCGCGAGGAGGCGCGGTCGCTGGCTGATGCCTCATGTGAGGCGCGAGGAGGCGCGGTCGGTGGCTGATGCCTCCCAGGAATCATACCCAATAATAACATCACAATAATATTTTAAGGAAACAACTTTGTTGAAATCACACAATTGTCCCCAACACACACAATGGAATAACATTCATCTGAACATAAAATATGATCGCTATATAACAACATTAAGTTTCTTACTCTAACATTATACTTGCGCATGTCCAGAGTAAATTGTTTATCCTCAGGAACTGTATTTTTATTTCGCGATAGTTCTAAGTGAGTAACTGCAAATCAATCAGGTGTAGTTACGAATGTTCTTAGTTTCGTAAAGTCCCAGCGAATTAAGTGATTTTCAAGCTAGCTGTTAAGTCACACCAAGCTATTTTATGGTTGGATTAAGTGAACGTTTTAACAATGGTGAACTTATTGCCCTTAGAGACCAACAGCCTTTTCCTTCTGTCAAAATTTTACAAACTGCGAGAGATGTGTCTCATTTTATCATTTTAATATTATTATTCATTTTTTGTGTGTATGTTAATTTTTTACCTTGATTCTAACACCGTCGCACTATCCCATCTCACGTTTAACCGATTTTCACATGGCTGTTTTACAGGACAAGGTCAATCTGGTCGTCTGAAACACTGGTGTCCAAACCCTGGACCGCGGGCTGGTTCCGGTCTGTAGATCAAAGGGTACCGGGCCGGTGTCACGAAATAAAGTCTCCCCCAAAATAAAGTCTCCCAGCGGAGAGTTTATTTTAAAACAATGTTTAAAACAATTTAATCTTCCAGATATAAATTGGAAAAATTATACAATTGATAACCATCAAACTAACAAAGAAATTAATGAACACTTTTTAGACACTATAAACAACATAAACCTAGAACAGATAGTAAAAACAGCAACAAGGAAAAATAAAACACTAGATTTATTCCTAACAAATAGACCAGGACTAGTGTTAGACTATAAAATAATTCCAGGACTGTCCGACCATGATATTGTTAGGGTCACCAATACAATAAAAACTAAAATTAATAAGATACCTAGAAGAATAATCTATCTTTGGAATAAATGTAATTCAATAAAACTACACCAATCAGCGGCTAACTTCCAACAAACTTTCCTAAGTAAATTTAACACAAATAGCCCAGTAGAAGAAATTTGGAAAGATATAAAAACAAATCTAAAAACTATAATGGATGAGAATGTTCCAACAAAACTAACATCGAATAAAATTAACAAATGCTGGTTCAATTCTAGATTGAAAAAGCTATGCAAACTAAAAGAGAACTTATTTAAGAAATATAAAGCTACCTATTCATATAGGATACACAAAAAATACTTAAAGATTAAACACTTGACACAAAAACTTAGTCGAAACCTCCAAAATGAATATATAAACAATGTAATTACCAAAGATAACAATAAAAACTTATGGTCCTTTATCAAATCTAAAAAATGGAACCTTCAGGAATAGCCACACTAAAAGCCTCAAATAATAAAACCTATAATGATAATGAAACTAAAGCTAATATCCTTAACACATATTTTGCATCATCTTTTTCTGCCTCGGGCGACAAGGAAGTTTTAATAAATTTAAATAAAATGGAGGAAATAGGTAACATAGCTGTAGATGAGATAGGTATACATTCACTCCTAAAAAACTTAAAAATAAACAAAGCTACTGGCCCAGATGATTTGCCTGCAAGATTATTAAAAGAACTAAGCAATGAACTGTCCCCAATCCTTGTAGTTCTCTTTCAAGCCTCTCTAAACCAGGGTAAAGTGCCACATGATTGGAAATTAGCTAACGTAACTCCACTCTTTAAGAAAGGGGATAAATCAGACCCTGGTAATTACAGGCCTGTATCACTTACTAGTATCACCTGTAAATTACTAGAACACATAATATATAGTAGAATAGTTAACCACCTTGACAAATATAATGCCCTATGCCCACATCAACACGGCTTTAGAAAAAACAGATCATGTGAAACACAATTAATAGGTTTAATAGATGAACTATCAAAAGGCTTGGACAAAAATGATCAAATAGATACAATATTACTAGACTTCTCAAAAGCATTTGACAAAGTTCACCACCTTAGTTTACTTAAAAAACTTAACTACTTTGGAATCTCAGGTTCCTTACATCACTGGATCCAAGACTTCCTTTTGGGCAGGGAGCAAACTGTAATAATTAATGGATCTAAATCTGCACCAATAAAGGTTAACTCAGGAGTTCCACAAGGAACTGTGCTAGGTCCCTTACTCTTTTTAATTTATATAAATGATTTACCCAACAACATCTCAACAGGTACAAAAGTTAGGTTATTTGCTGATGATTGTATAATCTATAGAACAATTAAATCAGAACAAGATAGCAAAATTTTACAAAAAGACTTAGATGAATTGATAAAATGGGAAACTAACTGGAGTATGTCTTTCCACCCAGAAAAGTGTCAACTGTTAAGAGTAACAAAGAAAAAGAAACAAATAAATTCAAAATATTACATTCATGGAAAAGAACTGACCCAAACTAAAGATGCAAAATACTTAGGAGTCTTAATAAATGAGAAACTATCATGGAATCCCCATGTCAATGAAGTTATTAAAAAATCAAACAAAACCTTAGGCTTTATAAAAAGGAACTTTAACAAATGTAATAGAGATATAAAACTAAAATGCTACCTCACTTTGGTGAGACCTGTACTAGAATATGCATCTTCTGTATGGGACCCATCCACCAAAGAAAACATTGATAACCTAGAACAAATTAAAAAAAGAGCTGCCAGATTCATTACTGGAGAATATTCGAAACTGACAAGAATAACACCATTAGTTAAATCATTAAACCTTGAAACACTAGAGGATAGAAGAACCAAGAGCAAAGTAGTAATCATACATAAAGCAATTAATTCTAATTTAGAAATAAAACACAAAGATAACTTAATACAACCCTCAGATAGACATAAGGATAAAAACACCTTTCTTATTCCGTATGCAAGAACAAACACATACACGTTTTCCTTCTTCCCGTCCGGAATTCGGGCGTGGAATGGGTTGCCTGAAGAATCCAGGAAAACCAACACTTTATCAACATTTAAATCTCTAATAAAAATGCAGGACTAAACACAAACCATAGATAAGCGTAGAACGCAATAATCTTCTGTATAGAAGGAGCGTCTGTAAACAGATAAGATAAGATAATGTCGCCCCCGGAGACTTTGTTTTAAAATGAAGTCTTCGGGGTTAAAATAAATCCTCCCCTTAATTATTGAAAATTATAAATAATTGTTTTATGAATCTTTTTGACTTTTAAAATAATTTGTATTTATTCCACATGTATTTGTGTATGATTATTTGAAATTCAACAATCATAAGCTTACTCAGGGGCGTAGCAATTTTCGGGCTAAGTGGATGTATGCCTGTATAGAGGTGGTTAATTTCACAGAGATTTTAAAAGAATAGCAGACAAATGAACTTAAATACAAAGATGATCTAGTAATACGAAAACATGACACAGATGACTTTCTTTACGTTTATGCGTATCACATGTGGTTAGGATTTAAACGAAATGTTCGATTTCTATATTTCCATGATAATAATTTTAAAATAGTAATAACATCTTTTCGAGGCCGCCCATAAAGTACGTCACGCTTCATAGGGTGGAGGGTGTGTAAGAAAGTGTGACAGTTTGTGACATGGGGGATGGGGGTGTCCGGCCATGTGTGGCGTCGCGGTGTTAAATATGAAATTTTATTTTTAATAATTTATTTTAATAAAATAGCGCGATGCACTATATGGATGGCCCATTACCGGTAGTGTTTTCTAAATTTACAGCAGAAATTTAGCAAATCCAAGTAGCCAAGCTTTGTAAATTTATAAAATTTTAAAGTTTACTCTTAAAATATAGTTTTAAAAAACGCTTTTAAAAGGGATTACTTTACATGTGGCCGTCTCAAGAAACGGCACATGCCAAAACTTAGACACAAAAATTAGGTCACGCGTTTAAACAACGAGTGTCGTTTCCAGGGTTGTAGTCACCCGATACGTTGAATTTATTGTGTAGCCCAGATCACAATACAGTGGACTGTGGAGATATGGGTTGAGGTGTGGCGCAGGCTTAGTTAGTTTGAGATCCACGTGCCGCTAAATTAGTTAGGCATTAAGTCAATTACCTCACGGAATGTTAGAGCCCTAGACATTGAAGGTGTAGCTAGGAGGTGGACTTTTTTATTGATGACATACATCGTTGTCAACTTGTGTGTGTGAAATTATTGTCATATCGTTGCCCAACGATACAACAGCCAAACGTGGACGAAAAGAACGTGGCACGTTGATAACGTTCTAGAATTTTCCCTATTCATTCTATAAGCTTTTCACTTACTTCAAATTTGTTGTACGTCACATATTTCTTCTTTAGGCTATTTTATTTAATTTTTGAAAATTATTTATGGTTAGTGCCTGATAATATTGTAATGTCCTGCAACGAAGTATTTGAAAATAAAAATTAAATTTTTATGTTTTTAGGTTCACTGTAATAAAATATAATTTAATATAAGGAAAACACAAGTTCCCTTGACATTTTTACGCACATAAAAAACACACAAACATAGTATATATTAAAACAAAGGGTGTTCTGGTCGGATTCACCTGATTTATAAAGTGAAATTAGGCTTGGGAGGGATTTTAAAACATGGCCAGTTCCGGATTTGCCAGAGCCCGAGCTATTATAAATAAATATATTTTATGGCTCTACCGGCCTGCCGGATTGGACCGGATTTATGAAGTAAAATTATGTCGAAGCTGGAGCCTTAATTGTAAAAATAGCTGGAATCCGGTTTTAGCCGTGGCTGAAATCCGGTACAACCCTAATTAGAGCTGTAATAAAAATGCAAGACTAGACAGAAACCATGAATAAACAATTGACAAGCGTAGGACGTAATAATCTCCGGTAAAGAAGGAGCGTCTGTAATGTATAAAGTAATTTTTTATATCCATATACATATATGTATGTATGTATGTATGTATGTATGTATGTATGTATGTATGTATGTATGTATGTATGTATGTATGTATGTATGTATGTATGTATGTATGTATGTATGTATGTATGTATGTATGTATGTATGTATGTATGTATGTATGTATGTATGTATGTATGTATGTATGTATGTATGTATGTATGTATGTATGTATGTATGTATGTATGTATGTATGTTATGTATGTATGTATGTATGTATGTATGTATGTATGTATGTATGTATGTATGTATGTATGTATGTATGTATGTATGTATGTATGTATGTATGTATGTATGTATGTATGTATGTATGTATGTATGTATGTATGTATGTATGTATGTATGTATGTATGTATGTATGTATGTATGTATGTATGTATGTATGTATGTATGTATGTATGTATGTATGTATGTATGTATGTATGTATGTATGTATGTATGTATGTATGTATGTATGTATGTATATGTATGTATGTATGTATGTATGTATGTATGTATGTATGTATGTATGTATGTATGTATGTATGTATGTATGTATGTATGTATGTATGTATGTATGTATGTATGTATGTATGTATGTATGTATGTATGTATGTATGTATGTATGTATGTATGTATGTATGTATGTATGTATGTATGTATGTATGTATGTATGTATGTATGTATGCATGCATGCATGTATGTATGTATGTATGTATGTATGTATGTATGTATTTATGTATGTATGTATGTATGTACGTATGTATGTTTAATTTTTTTTTAAATATTTGAAAGATAAATTTTGAAATACAAGTTTTTATAATGAAAGTATTGATTTAAAAAAAAATTCTTTTCTCACTATGCGATTTGCAATTGTAGCTTAATTAATAGTTATCCTCGAAGTATTTTATACATACTAAAAAGAAAAGAATAACCTGTAGTTTTGATTCTCTTGTGTTAATACTCTTTTTTATCTCCTAAATCTTTCTAATATTTTAGAATATCTAGCTATATAATATTGTAAAATAAAAGTACTATTTAAAGACTTTGAAAAATATGTTAACGGATAGATACAATTTTCTTATTATTTTTTCTCTTATGTACAAATCTCTAGATTGATTTGCCCAGTCCATAATGTCATAATTAGTTTAGACACTCAAGAAAGAGGCGATATAAATTATACGCAGAAAATGTAATGTTAGTCATGATTATTGGAGCAAACGTCTAAATTGTTTTTAACATCTGTAAAATACTTTGAAATTTTAATATATTTCTTGTATTTCAAACTGTTATGGCAATTAAAAATTCAAATTCATAAAGAAAAATAATACACTTGTACAGTAAAAGATAATTTCACAATCGTGGTATGAGATAATCTATTCGTGCATGGTGATGTTATGAAAATAAGGTTCAATAATTGCGCTATTATTCTGAATGTTTTAAAATAATTTAATTTTAAAAATCTATGTCTGTGTGTGTACGCAAACTTTTGACTAAATAAAAGTAACTGAAACTGAAATCACGTTTATTCCGTACAAAGCATTTGTAATATCTAACACACACACACACACACACACTCACACACACACAACACACACACACATATATATATATATATATATATATATATATATATATATATATATATATATATATATATATATATATATATATATAATATTATATATTTAAAAGCATTTTTCTGTCTTTAACAACTTGTAGTTAAGGTTGCGTGGTTATTAGCAGTTTTGTTTTTTACTTCTAGCCATATAAATAGTCTGACAAATTATTACTGTAGCATATATAAATGAGTGTGAGAAAAATTTAATTACAAGAAGCTAATTTTTAGTAAATTATTTTATTTTAAATTAGATATTTTGAAAGTAATAAATGTCACAATAGATTTATTTAAGGAATAACTTATTATAAATATTATTATTGAAGCTGTCTCCCATTGCGGTAAGCTCAATGTGTCACCCCCTCACGACTAAACCTATAGTCCTCTTCCAAGTCTGCCAGTGCCAAATAACTGGAACATACTTAATTTAAGATTTTGTTTTAGCCCTTGTGATAGTGTCAGCCAGTGCAGTCAGCACCACCAGTACCCCCCGACCTCCATTGACGCCTCGCCTCTGCGTCTCACAATAACAATGCATAGCCCACAGAGTTTTTTTTTAAAAGAGACTTTATAATCAGGTCATAAGTTAAACAGGTCAGTGTCGTAGCCAGATTTTTGTTCCCTCCGTGCGGTTACTTAATTGGGTCACTCCCACCCTTTTCACCCCGACTCTAGATATTAAGAAACTTTGTCATCCTCTGAACACCCGACGTTTGTACAAGATTACTATTTATAGTAACAACACAAACCCATACCTTCAAAGTCATAATCTTTGCTTTATGAAACAAAACAACTGCCTGTATACACCCCAAAAGTGCCTCTGAGTCAATTTATACAGCGGGAAAAAATCAAGTAATTCAGCAATTTTTAAAATTATATCACGCCCCTGAGAGGTGTCAAACGGTATGGTCCACACCCACCTCTTATCTCTGTATTTCTACGCCACTACAATAAATAGTATTACAGTAAACATGTGTAAATAATACAGCAATACACAAGTAAGTATTCTTTATTCTTTTGTTTTTTAATGATCTCTTTGTTTTATATCGAAAGTATGATGGGGGCGGATTTATTTTGGGGGAGACAATATTTTACAGGGTAGGGGTGAATTTATTTTAATCGAGAGGAAAACCTTTTCTCCCCCGGAGGATTTGTTTTAAAACAGAGTCTCCGGGGGGAGACTCTGTATGGGGGAGGATTTATTTTGCAACACCGGCAAACGAAAATTAAATTATTTCCATTTTATATATTGTGATGCATTTCAATCGGAATTGTGCTTTTTTTCCTAAGACACGTCCCTGGTGTGTTTTGAAAGGAGAAAACCATAAACACGAAGGGCTGACTAAGTTTTAGATCGTCACCATGTCATTATTAAATGAGAATTGACAGAAAGCATCATATTTAATGGCTAACCGTATCGCCAAGGGTAAAAACCGATTCACTATCGGTAAATAAGTAATCTTGATCATTGCTAAAGATTTTTTTCGTGAACTTCTAGGAGGGGCTGCTGTTGAAAAGATAACACATGTGCTTTTTGTAGATAGCATTACAATTTAATTATAATAAACTAGTGTATCACTCGTCAAAAATTACGGGAGTTTTCAAAATGAATACACATCAGATTAAAAAATAAAGTAATACAGAACTTTCATTTATTTTATTTAATTTTATTAAATCCCTTATATTAACTTCGAAATCTTGTCGTCATCTCTCTCGTGTGCTCTTCGTACGTTGGGCGGAAAAAAACAAAAGTAAAAAAAATGACCCACTTTCCAAATGCCATCGAGCTGAAATTTGGCACATAGACTTGTGTCACCTAACAATGCATCGTATCGAAATTTCAGATCGATCGAACGTACCGTAATTAAATTAATGCATTTTTAGTTTATCTTTATAAAACTATAGGTAACAGTCGCTATTGTTTACATTTTAAGTGTCAATTGACTTCACGCCAGCCATCGGTGACCACATCTCGTGTTTTAAACAGGTGGAATTGACTCAGTATCAGGCTGTAAATGGTTGTCGCATTGGAACATAATCAATACTTAAAGTTCTGTCTCATATATATGCTTGCTAGCATATATATTGATAGACTGAGTTTAAACTGAGCACCCTAGTCTTATAGTCATGGCGAACAACGAGATAATCGATTTCCCTTACGATTTAAGGTTCCTGTCTTCTTTTAAACACTTTTATATTTTCATGAATTTGGAACTAAACGTCTCTTCTGGCAGAAAATTTTAAATTTTAAATTTATTTTCTACTTTTTAGTGCATTTCTAATATAAGACTAGTTTTTAAAAGTGTTTTTTAATATATTTTTTTCACGTGACAGTTCAATTCGCGCGTTGACGCAACATCGTCGATGTACCGGCGTGCTTTTGTTTACATTTTACGTGTCACGCTGAGCTCGGTCCAGCGATCGGTAACCAGACCTTTCCCCTCTCCCACCCCACGGATTATAAAGCAAAGGGTAGTTAAGACAGATTAAGTCTGTAAATGTTTGTCGCGTTTCAACATAATCAATACTGTTAGTTATGTCTCATATATAAGGAATTTATAGTCAAAAACTTTGTTTTTAAGGGTTTGTTTTATTATTTGATTCATTTATTATCATATTAAACAATTTTATGCCGACCGTTCGAAAAGGGTTATTTTTGGTTAAGTAATTTGGTGCGCTGCTTTCTAAAATTAGTAGCACTATAAAACAAAATCAATCGCAGCGCCCCCTAACAGCATTACATCCATACATTATAAACAAAATCGATCGCAGCGCCACCTAACAGCATTACATCCATACAGACAACGGGAATTATGTATATTGATTATTAAATAAAAGCAATCTATAATATAAACTTCTAAGGCTATCCCCACCCTAAATCGGCCCCCAGGGGGGTCGTGATAAAATGTTCAAACGTTGACCGGTCCGTGGCAGAAAAAGAATGGGGACTACTGATCCAAAACAGCTACGACAGCAGTTCAGTGAGTCCTTAAGTTGCGGGCAAATTCATTGAGTGACCAGTCGTGCCAGTTTATCGGTCAACGCGTTAATCACGCAAGGAAGGTTCATTATCACGCGTGCACCTTGATGATCCTAGTGACACCTTATGCCTTCGTCTCCCCACACCCCACAACAACAAGAATGCGGTTGATAATAATAATAATAATAATAATAATTGATAATTTATATAGTACTTTATCCCAGTAGGGAACCGGGCTCACAGTTCCAATGAAGTGAGTGAAGTAGCGTAGTAACATGGTCATGTTTTTTTCCCCTTAAGAACAAGTCTGGCAGCTGAATTTAGAACGTTCTGTAGTTTTTCAATGCATTGTTTTTGCGCACATGTCCCCTGACAGAAGAGAATTGCAATAATCAATGCGAGCTAGAACAAGAGCACAGACTAAATTTTTTGTTGCACTAACTGTTACGTAATGACGGAATGAGCTGATCTGACGAATGGCGGTGTAGGCAGAGCGACAGATGTGATTGATGAAGTTGTTGGTAGACATGTTATCGGAAATAATGTAGCCAAGATTCCTAGTCGATGTTTTGAACAGTATATCAGAACTAGCCACCTGAAAAGAATTAGGAAGAAGATAAATTTATTTATTTTGGTACAAAACAACAGCAATAAGTTTTTAAAAACTGTTAAATTTCTTCAGCATCAGGAGAAAAAATATTTCATTTTGGGGCATAATATTCCCATGAATGATAAGTTTAAAAAAACGTTCTTTCCTATGTGTCTCTTTACCTAAAACACCCACACATACACATACACTAAAAAAAAACATGTATAAAAATTTAAAGTGGAAGGGGATAGCAAATGTGAGAGCTTTGAATGTCAGAAAATTAGATCTCTGTACTTTCTCCACAGCTGTCGTGATTGGCTATCACCGCTAAGAGAACCTGTTTCCGGTTCGATAACTTGCTGCTAGGAAAAGGGGAGGACAATTCTGGATGACGGTTTGTCATCTGTGAGAGGTCGTATTCTCCGGGTTTTTGTCTTGGAATAAAACAGGATTTAAAAATGGCCACGTCGCGTGGAGTCCTTAAAGGACTTGCGAGGAGATAAAGATAGTCTCGAGGACATATCTAAAACATGAAACCACATGACGTCAGCTCCTACATTGACACCGTTGTTATAAGTTTATCAGATGTATCTTTTTAAATTTCTATAATATTCTCTTAGCAGCGTAATCTTTTCTATTGTCATGATACAATTTTATGAAAATTATCTTTTTATTTGCATGGTTAACAGTTTATATTTAAATAGGAAAAAAAGCTACCGAAAATGTCACTAGTCGTACGTGTTTCTCTAAATATTTTCAAAACGTGTCATCTACTCCGATATTTTAAGAAAAATTCTTAAATTGTTCTGTGAAAATAAGCATTTTAAATATTGTTTCAACAGTTTTCCAACTTTTCTTTGAATCACCAGGATAATCCTTTTTCCATTGCTCCACTTAAAATTGAGGTATGTACCCCAAAAAGGATTTTGGTTTTGTCTGTTTTTTGTTGTGGTTATACTTTACCACTATTCAACAATAATAAAGCTATCCAATTGAGTCCAATAAATCTTTTGTGATCGAAAATGTGTTTAATTCTTGTCCCTTAAATACACTTTCAAATTACTCCATTTTGTACCGATATTTTAACAAATCCTGATGAATGATACCACATTGGTAGGTACGTCAGCGAACACTGTTTTTCTAAACCCCCAAAAATATTAATATTTAATATTACGTGCAACACAGGAAAGCATATAACACGTTGTTTCATCACGGTTTGTGTTTGTACAGCAATGACGTAAGTGTAATCTGTGGTTAGACGATAATTGTTGTTACTTTCTTTTATAAAATACTAGTTTGTGCTGCGGTGCCGTGGCGCTTATGGCGCCCCCCTTTTTAAGGGTGCCTACGGCGCCCACCTTTTTCAAAACCCAACTAACTTGTCCTTGTATGATAAATACGTAATATGAAACTTTCTTAAATGTACACAAAGTATTTTATAATAGGGTGTTTTTTGTTTGTTGCAAAAGCCCAAGTAACTTATCCTTGTATGATAAATACGAAATATTCCTGAAATGTACACAAAGTATGTATATAATATGTTTTACAGTGCTAATCACCACACGATTTTTATAGTAATTTTAGAAAGCAGCGCACCAAATTACTTCACCCCTCAGAGAGATCAGTTCGCTCGTTGACGCGACACATCGAAGTACCGGCGTGCTTTTGTTTACATTTTACGTGTCACGCTGAGCTCGGTCCAGCGATCGGTGACCAGAACTTTCACCTCTCACACCCTCCCCCCACCGGTTATACAGCAGGAGTTAAGGCAGATACAGTCTGTAAATGTTTGTCGCGCTTGAAGATGATCAATACTGTTAGTTATGTCTCATATATAAGGGATTTATAGTCAAATTTTTTTTGACTTATTAAATCCCTTATATTAACTTCACCGGCGTCTCTGTCTGTCGTGATCTCTGTCTGTCTTGGGCGGGCGGAAAAACAAAAGTAAAAAATGACCCACTTCCCGTGAAGCCATCGAGCTGAAATTTGGCACACGGACCCATGTCACCTAACAATGCATCGTATCACTATTTCAGATCGATCGAACGTACCGTAATTAAATTAATACATTTTTAGTTTATCTATATAAACTATATGTAGCGGTCGCTATCGTTTACATTTTACGGGTCACTTGACTTCAGGCCAGACACCGGTGAACACATCTCGTGTTTAAACCAGGTAAACCACCTGGAGTTGAGTTAACGCGTTTACGATACCCGTCCATGTCCACACCCCCTCCCTCCTTCCCCCAGTTTTAAAGGTAGGGGAGATAATTTCGGTTTCAGTCTGTAAATGTTTGTCACTTTTGAACATAATCAATACTTTTAGTTATGTCTCATATATTAGGAATTTATAGTCAAAAACTTTGTTTTTACGGGGTTGTTTTATTACCACGTTTTTATTAACTCGCTTTCGTTCCTGTAGCATTGTTTGTTGGTTTGTCCAAGATTTTTTCAAATCTGCCAACGTAAAATTGAACCACTTTTGATGGTCCTAGAGATCTGAAAATTTTACCACAGATAGATCTTGGATGTCAATGCATTGTATTAATATTTCATATCGATCGAATGTACCGTTATTAAATAATTAATTTTTTTAGTTTATCTACAGTCTAAATATAAGCATCTGAACCGTCGGCTTTTGTTGACATTCGTGAGATCCCCCCCGTGACCACATCACAATGTTTTTAAAACGTTGGGCGGGCGCTTGTGAGGTGTTTGGTAAAATAATTAGAGGTAAAAAAATATTGTTAAAACCAAGTTTTTATTAGTGGACTAGTGTAACCCCCCTCCACCCCACCCCAGGCCCATCCCATCGGGTGACTAACACGGACATTTTCTCGCCACAGGTTTACAGCTTGAGAGAGAAGAGCATGGGGCCAATCTAGAGATTGGTTGGCGGAAGAAAAAAATATGTATTGATTGGGGGGGTAGGTGGGGGGGAGGGAGATTTGGGGGGGGATGTGCTGGTCAATTCCCAGTTTCGTTTAAATTTTATTGGCCGGACACTTCTCACTACACAAAACTGTTGCTCTATGTTGGTTGCTCTTTGTTGGTTGTTCTATGTTGGTTGTTGTATGTTGTTTGCTCTATGTTGGTTGTTCTATGTTGGTTTTCTATGTTGGTTGTTCTGTGTTGGTTTTTCTATGTTGTTTGTTCTATATTGGTTGTTCAATGTTGGTTGGTTTGTGTTGATTTTTCTATGTTGGTTGCTCTATGTAGGTTGTTCTATGTTGTTTTTTTCTATGTTCGTTGTTCTATTTCGGTTGCTCTATGTTGGTTGTTCTATGTTGGTTGTTCTATGTTGGTTGTTCTATGTTGGTTGTTAATTTCGATTGTTCTATGTTGTTTGTTCTGTGTTTGTTGTTATATGTTGGTTGTTCTATGTTGGTTGTTCTGTCTTCTACTTTTTGTTTAGTCATTGAAATTCGCAGTGGACTTCTGTTATAGAATGATTCTCATATTTGTTAAGAGAGGGGCTTTAGTTTAATTTAATTTTGATTCGACGCTCAATCCTAAGATTTTAAGTGATTGAATTGATATCTTTAAGCAGTTTGACCTACTTGATATCAAGATGCTCTTAGGGCGCTTTAAGTGAGATCTGCGTCTTACAGCGCATCACAATAGCTCTATTGTTTAAACGAAATTTATTGGCATTTTTAAAAAGATTGTGTGGTAAAGACGTGAGGTTAAAAAAATTCTTAGAACAAATGGTTCATTTAAAAGGCAAAATTAACTTATATTTCAGTTCAAATTTTTATTAATTATTTACGACCCAACTAAACATCAGTAAGTATTTCTCAATTTTCATGTCTAAAAAAACAGACCCTGTTAATTAACTTAATATAGATAAATACATTTTCGAAATATATCGTTGGAAACTCTTACATAGATGTAAATGTATAGTGTAGATTTGATCCCGTTAAGTACATGTAGTTCGCTCTCAATTATTTAACAATAATATGTTATTAAATTTGATCACCGTCAGCAAACAACCTTGACCTTTTATTTTCTGGTATTATTCTAAACAAGATTGTGCCAGGATGCCGTCGCGCCTGTGGCACCCACTTTTTTTAGGGCGCCTATGGCGCCAACCTTTTCCAAAGCCCAACTAACTTGTCCTTTTTTGTTAAATACGAAATATTAAACTTTCTGAAATGAACCTTTTATTTTCTGGTATTATTCTAAACTAGATTGTGCCTGCGGCGCCCAGTTTTTTAGGGCGCCTATGGCGCCAACCTTTTTCAAAAGCCCAACTAACATGTCTTTTTTTGTTAAATACGAAATATTAAATTTTCTGAAATGTACGCAAAGTATTTAATAATAGGGGTTGTAGGGCGCCCACTTTGTTTTTTGTCAAAAGCCCAAGTAACTTATCCTTGTTTGATAAATACGAAATATTAAACTTCCTGGAATGTACACAAAGTATTTTACATCTTTAATTTATAATCATCATGCGCACCGATGCACACCTTTTATTTTAAAATATAAGATCAAACAATGATGTCATATTAAATATTTTTACAGTGCTAATCAACACACGATTTTTCAACTGCTATAGACTGTTGTACATCGTTCCTCAGAGTTCCACATCCTTCTCAACAGGGAGTGACTTGGGCCTTTATTTTTATTTTTTTTATTTATTTGTTTTGAAGAAAGCTGCTCTTACGTTGTCAATCTTTAATTTTTTGTACTTCAATTATGTGAAATAGCTTTCATATTAATTTTTATAATTGCATTTGTATGTTCTTAAATTATGAACTTTAAAATGCTCTGTCAAGGAGAAATAACTGTGAAAATGCATGATATTTTTGGACGCACATCCATTAAGCTTCCTGTATTTAATTATATTCTGTATTGACTATTGGAAATCTAAAGATGCAATAATAAAGAGGTCAAATTGTGGAACTAAAATCTTACGCAAATAATTTAAGCCTTTAAGCGAATTACTGGCTAAAAACAAATCTGTATCATATATATTTGAATAAAGCGAACTTTTTTTTAAAAATGGCTTTCATCTCTTTACATTTTATCTTGTTATTACTAATCTATAATATGTAAAATATCTCATCTATGGTTTATTTTCAATTACATACAGTGGCGTAACAACGGGTTGGCATCGGGGCAGTTGCCAAAGGCGACAGCTCAAAAGGGCGCCAGCTCAAAAGGGTGCACTAAAACTCTAATTTTTTAATTTGTATTTAAATAAATATAATCGGACTTCTCTAAGTCGAAGTCAAAAGGACCCTTTAAAAAAATCGACTTACGGAGTGTTTGAGTTAGGGAAAATTTTGTAATAGGCTCCGATTAATCAAGGACAATGTTCATATTGAGAGAGGGGTGGGGGGGGGTGGGGAACAGCCATACCGGCTAGTAGGTTTGACAGGAAAGGGAGGCGGTGTATGGTGTTTCAAATGAAAGGAGCCAACTTGCTTTGACATACCGACACAAGCCCATGAGAGGAGACACATTCACTCCCCTCCCCTTTACTCCCTCCACAGTGGGATGGGGGGGGAAAGATCTTCTAAATGTTTTCGCTACATTGGAATAGCAAGAATCGTACCCGCATATCGAACGAGCTCTGAATACATTTCTTACAATGCCAACCACAGTAGCCGCTGCTGAAAGGAGTTTCAGCAAACTAAAACTTATTAAAAAATATATTGAGATCGATTTCAGGTAAACAACGCACATAATCTCTAGCTCTTCTTTCCATCAAAACTGAACTTACCAGTCAAATAAACTTCGATGAAATAATCACTAATTTTGCAAACATTAAAGCAAGAAAAGATAAGCTGTGATCCTTTGATATAGGAGATAGGAGTGGATCTGTGGAGTGTTACTTAAATTTACTTTTAATTGTGAGTTTCTATCGTTATGTATGAGATGAGTATGACACATTGACACTATTGTTTGTATTTATAATACATGATGCATCAAGTTTTGCTGTAATCTTTATTAACACAAGAATATCCCGTTTTATCCACCAATGTATTTGGTATTATTAAGTAAATAATAACCTGCAAATTAGTATTGTTCCTGCCGTATGCATTGTTATATTAACTTTGTATGATTATCACTGTCAGACTACGTAAAATTTTGTCATAAATAAGTGAAATTCAATTATTTTTTTTAACAAATGAAAAAATCGCAAAGCTGAAACTTGTCATTTATCAAGGGCGCCAAAAATAAATCAGCCAAGGGCGCCAAAAACCTAGTTACGCCTCTGATTACATATTATTTTTTAATGTTTTGTAATTATTTGATATGCATTTAGTAATCTTTTATTTGATTGGTAGTTGGGACGTCATGCGTCTACATGATCGTGTTTTATAAAACATATGAAATAACTTCACAACTTGTTTTATGTTTAACTTTGTTTTATTAATGAATCATCAAAATTCAAAGCATTATATGACAGAAACTAAAACGTCATGAGCGATAAGAGAGGAGCCAAAATTGCAAAGAAGCAGAAATTAGAAAGTGAAATAGTTCAAAGTGCTTAAAACGTTTAAACCTTAAAATCGTATGTAAGAAAATTATTTTTAGATTTCAGTGAACATTACAAATGTAATATAAAGAAAGCATATTTAAAAGTTTTGTAATTTAGTAAACAGAAGTCGATGCTTGTTTTTTTTTAAATTTCTTTTGAAAAATTTTGGGCCACCTGAAATAGTATATATTATTTTTCTATTCGCAAATCTGAAGATATTAAAGTTTTTTAAAGAAACAAACTCAAAACTGAATCATGCCTAGAACTGTTTAATTTATTTATGAAATTTTGTATTGCAATAATAATTACAGTCAAGAAAATATTGATGTTAAAACATAACTCTTGAGCAAATGATATATATATATATATATATATATATTTATATCGGTAGGAATATACTTATAAAGTGTAAGTCTCATTTGTATAGAAAAAAACACGCAGTGAAATTAATTGCATTCATTAAGACGGTATTTCTTTGCGATAATAAGGATTTTCATATCATATTTGGTTAGGGTTAGGACATCATGTAAGATCAGATTAAACCAAAGTTGTTATCGTTTCTGGTTGTCATAATTGTTCCATCAACTTATCTCATCAAACTTTTTATGTTAGCAATGTGTGCAATGTAATAGCGCCACATCAAATTACTAAGAGAAGAGTTTGCAATTCTTTTAAAATAATGCCGTGAAATCCAGATGAACATTTAAAAAACCCAGTTATCCTTATATATATTGAGTGTGAACTAGAACAGAGACAGAGGATAACTTGTGTAATCTGCACCACAACGTGTGAGAGGGATGAATAATTTTGAAGATTGTTAATGTCCCGTCGATTGTTTAAGAAGCATTGTATAGTACTTGAACAATCGTCTCTGATTCACGTAGCATGCTATACACAGGGTACGATCCCATGCTTGCAGGCGCATGTGTCTCATTGCGTCTAACACCACCCGTGGGACCATACGCCGCCAAAGTTTGTGTAGAGACCCCTTTGGTCGTCCGGCGGAAAGTTCGGCGTGACGTAGTCTTTTTTGTAAGAGTTCAGGCGTTTCTCTAGCATCCTGGCCACGCACGGCAACTCCTCATAAAGATTGTTGCGCTCTTCCGGGTCATCTGCGAGAAATGGGCACAAACAAAACAGACACATATTTATGAAGCATTCTTAGGAAAACATTCCGAATAGGAGAGAAGCGAAAGATTTTGTTTGTTTGTTTGCTTGTTTGTTGCCTTCCTTTTTAATCTCGAAATATTCTAGGAGAGAAAAAATAATGCACATAAAAACATTTATCAGTCTCGATAGCTTCGGGATTCAGCCCGAGTTTTCTAATAAGGCTTCAGGCATGAGTCGAATCACACAACAAATGAGCAATTCTTATTCTCGTTTATAGTCAACACTTTTAAAAGATCCCATTGGTGGAGCTTCGCTACAAACGAACTTATTTTAAATTGGCAGCGATATCTTCTCTAGATCACTGGCTGCGGCTGTTGCATTCTACGTCTTTTATTCCATGCGAGATGATTGGGAAAAGCCCATGATCCTAAGTAAACGGATGGTCCGCGAATAGTTGTCAGCAAAATTGTCTCAATTCTGATAAACGATGACTTATTTATGTTACTTATAATGCTAAACTCTCAAAACCACAGTAGCCAAAAATAAAATGACATGAATACCCGTTAAATGTCCAAAAATTAGATTCATAACCCCAAAAAACTTTGGGAAGTATCTATTTTTAGACCATGACTTACTACATTAAAGCGTAACAGTATGATAAATTTTTAGGATGAAAGTGACATTAATGGTCCCCATTTAGTTCGTGTGGTGTTGGGTGGGGGTCACTTTAGGACAGTGTGAGAGTTGACCTGTAGCAGGCGCCATTATATTGAATTTGCTCAAAACCTCTACCGTTTTGGTGACGAATTTCTAGTCAAGTCAAAAATTACAATCATTAACCAATAAAAACATGTAAGTGACCCAAGATCAGTGACTCCATATTGTGCCCAGATGTGTGATTTTATTCCACAGACAAGACCCCCCCACTCAAATGTTCCCTCTAAGGCTCTAAGGTTTGTTAGTCCGTGTGCAAAGACTCGTGTGCAAAGTTGCACAGTATCCATTTTTTGTGCAATATTTTATCAAATTTGCTGCTCGGTAATTCTAAAATGCAAAGCGGCGTTGGTCAGATATCTGCGTGGCCTCCAGCCACGCAGCTTAAAGGGAACATATCTCACCTCCCAAACTGAACAAATACGACACGGGTGTGACACCACGCAGCTTAAATGGAACATATCTCAACCCCCAAACTGAACAAATACGACACGGGTGTGACACCGCGCAGCTTAAATGGAACATATCTCAACCCCCAAACTGAACAAATACGACACGGGTGTGACACCACGCAGCTTAAAGGAAACATTGCTCACCTCTCAAATTGAACAAATACGACACGGGTGTTACGCCGCGCAGCTCGTTCAACATCTCCTGTGTGAGCACGCTATTGTAGCCATGTAGGGCCGACACTACGGTCAGGGGTGGGCCCTGGTCGGCCGCCCCGGGCAGGTACCATCCATCATAGGGCCCCGGGAACCCCTGTATCAGCTTGTAATCGCCAACTCTGCAGGTAAATTTAATTACTTTTTTGAATTAAAGTCACCGTTGAACCAAGTTTGTAGTCAGATTTAATACTTTGATTACTTTGCATTTTAACAGTGTGTAACGGTAGAACAATTCTATGACTTATAGAATTTAATTAAATAAATAATTTCATTAGAAAAATTACAGATACAATTTCCCATTACTAATTAAGGAATCTGCCTAAAATAGTTGAAATAACTAGAACATTTTTGGTTGAACTTTTTAGAATTTAAATATCTAAAAATTGTCATTTGGATTGGAACTAAACTCGCTCTAAAAAGATACCAATATTTATGTTTGTCCGTCCCTAAATTCATAGTGAAAAATAATTTTCGATATTTCTTTTTAAAATATACAAAGACATTCCATTAAGTTTCATTGCATATAAATATATTTTCTGAATTGCTTTATTTCTTCTATTGTTTCGTTTTGGTTTTTATTTATTTCTATGGATTCAATAAAATAAATTATGAAAATCAAATTAAAGAATAAGAGAACAAAATGCTGAGCCATTCAATGGTTAACCTAATGGCAGCGCGGCCCTGAAGTGGTTCCGGGTGAAAGTCCATATTGTATACAAACTCATTCCGCTTGGATCGTTTCAGTTTATTTATAGAGTTCCAAAGGTCAAGGCCGTCTTGTTCCGAATCTTAAATTTAAAGACGAAACAATACGTTTAAGATTACAATCATATTTTACCATATAACTGTAACATTTCCAGAACTTCTTAATTTCTGAAAACTTTGGGGGGAAAATGGTTTTAAAAACTACATTAAATAAAGAAACTTCAAAAGAATGAGTCTGAAATAAGGGAAAAACAAAATATTATCAAATAATTGTTAATTTCTCAGTTAAAATTGTATCGCGTTTCTTTCTCTATACGCATCTTTGGCCAAGAGATTCCTTTGAAAACCAATGAGTTCCAACTAAAAAAAGACCGTAAAATAAAAAGAACCCGTAAAAAACAAAGTTTTTGGCTATAAATCCTTTATGTAACAGATATTACTAAAAGAATGTTCAATATAATACACAGTGAACGACAATCCAAAAATACAAAATTGTAGTTGTGTCATAAAACATGTTTAATATAATGCGCACCGATCGGGAATATTTAAAAAAAAATATAGTCCATATAATACGCACCGAATCGCGCAACAGGAAAGTATTAAAAAAGTTCGTTCAATATAATACGCACCGCGACACTCTTTCTACAAAAATAACATGATACAAAGAGAGGAATAATATAATAAAGAAATTCAATAATTTAATTACAGTATATGCGATCGAATCATCCGAAATCTGTACGAAAACTTCACCTGCCAAGTAGTACATAATGGTAGACTAACAGATGAATTCCATGTCACAACTGGAGTCAAACAAGGATGCCTCCTTTCACCACTTCTGTTCCTTCTTGTGTTAGACTGGGTCACAAAAGAAGCTTATGCAAGCTCAGGAAAAGGAATCCAGTGGAACCTAATGCAAAAAACTAGAAGATTTGGAGTTTGCGGATGACTTTGCCATTCTGTCCCACAGACTCCAAGACATGCAAGACAAAGTCACAGCCTTGAGCGAGACTGGGAAAAGAGTAGGACTCAAGATAAACATTCAAAAAATTTTTTTTTGAAAATAAACTTCCTACAAGATGGAGTCAACAAAGTAGAAAACCGCAACCTGGAGCAAGTTAACAACTTTGTATACCTTGGGAGTGTGGTCAGTGTAGCAGGGGGAACAGATGAGGACATCGAACGAAGAATAAATTTGGTGCGACAGGCTTTTGCCAATCTGAAACAGGTCTGGAGATCTACACAAATCTCTGTCAAAACAAAAGTAAGGATCTTTAACACCAATGTTAAAACGGTCCTACTTTATGGATCCAAAACATGGCGGACGACAGAGACAACAAAAAATAGACTCCAGACCTTTGTTAACAGATGCCTCAGAAATATTCTGAAAATTAAATGGTTAGATAAGGTCGAAAACTCCAAGCTGTGGGAGAGGTGTGGACAAAGAACAGTAGATCAACAAATCATGGAAAGAAAGTGGAGATGGATTGGACACCCTCAGGAAAGATAACAGCAGGGCTAGGCAGGCCTTAGATTGGAACCCCCAGGGCAAGCGACAACGAGGAAGACCCAAGCGTACATGGAGACGGAGCATGTTGGACGAGGCTGGAAGGACTGGGAAGAGCTGGGAAGAACTGAAGCGACTGGCAAGGGACCGTGTAGAGTGGCGAGCTTTGACAGAGGCCCTATGTTCCACAAGGAACTCAAAGGACAAATGATGATGATATGCGATCGATCTGAAGTTTTGATACATCGTTTTTATCATCGGCACAAAAACTGCCTGCAAAATTTAAGCTCGCTAGCTAACGAGGAAGTGGGTTAAAATCGATCCAAAGTTTTTTCTGCAAGCAAGGCGTCAAGGGCTCAAACAGACACCACGAGTTAATATAAAGGAATTAAAAATAGCTCAAAGTATAGAACATTGAGCTAAAAAGGAAATTATTCTATCATAGTAAAGTTTCACTCATTACTCTGCCAAAATTCGAGAATCTGTCTTAAATAATGCTGCAAGTTAATAAAAAATTAAAATAAAACTTTTAATTTTTTTAATTACACGTATGGAGAATTAACTTTTGTGGTGCAAACTAAAATTTCTTTGATTTCTCGCCAATTATGTCGCTTCTTGCACAAATGAACGTACCAAAAGGCTGATACTTTCAACATTTTTGGCTTTCTAAGGATACAATTCATTTGCTGCTCCTATCATTATTTTATAAAGTCTACATCACTATAAGTTTTTGAGCTTGTTATTTTATAACTTTAATGAGTGACAAGGTCATTTTCAGAAACATTTCTTCTAAAGAGATGTCTCTGTGTTTCTAAATCGCGGTTTTATGAGCTCTAAGTGGTCTACTTTCTTGAAAACCTTGAATATTATCTATGTATCTGTTACGCCGAGTATTTAACACTTAATTTTTAAAAAATCAACATTATCCCTGCATTTGACATGACTAGTTTTCTGATCGAACATTTCTACAAATAGTTTACTTCAATTAATTTAAAATTAATATGGATTTGCGTTGACAGCCGGGTGAACGCATCTACTGGCGGGAAAGACGCTCGTTTATGTCATGGTGACGTCATAGCTCGTAGCATGAGCTGCAGCGGGACTTTGGATGGTGTGCAATATGCTAACATTGAGATAAACCAGAAATCCCAGATTCTTCATAATTAAAACAGTACCTTCATGCCATATAGCAGCACTTGTAAAGGTCTCCTAGTTTTTAAGAAAGAATATTAAAACTTGAAAACATAGTTTGACAGGGTTTGGTTTTCTGTTTAAAGACTTTTTAAGTACTCTAGGTGCACCTGATAAATGACGCCAGGGACCGGATCCGGCCCGCGGGCCGTTGCGTGATGATACATGATCTGTATGGCTATAAACGATATGTATGATATATGCCCTGTGTAAATGTTAACAACGTATCGTAATCAACTCTATTACGTCTGCTGTTTCTTCGGACGCCTTATGGTGTATACAACTAGTCCAACATAAAAGTCGTGATTATTATTGACATGTACAACTAACCTTTATAATCGATTCCTGCAAGTCCAAGAAATGTGGGGAACCAGTCGACAGCGTGAATCAAGCTGTGGAATCGATAAAACATATAAAAAGGCATTTGAAAAACATATAGACCTTATGTTTTGACCCCAAAAAAATCAATTACAAAACTAAATACTGAATCATTGGATGTAATATCTGTATCAGACAAAGAGAATCATATTTCAATGGAGCGTACGCAATTTTTATTACAAGCTGTCTTGTTAGAAATTTTAAAGGTTTCCAACTACGCAGCTCTGGTGTTGCTTTTTAATTACTTATCAACATCAGCAGTACTTCAACAATAAGCGGATTGTAACTATTTTGTTCATCTTTCCCCAAATGTGCTCCAAAATAATTCACAAAAAAATAAAAATAATAAATATGTGCATATGTATGTATGTATGTATGCATGTGTTTCGCGACGTATCAAAGGAGCATCCCAGTTAAAAACTCAAAGAAAAGTCAGTAATCCGTAGTCTTTATTAACATTTTATTCTAAGTGCAAATACCCCTATGAAAATTTCTCGACTCCAAGAAAAAAGTTCTTCAGACACAAGAAATCTTAGAACCATTTCTCTGAGAGAAGGTTTGTGCACCATAGTGCTATAATTAAATGGTTCGTGTCCATAAAGGATGTCAGCATTTGAATGAAATACACTGTGTTTACTTTCAGATTTCATTCCACAAACAAAAAATCAACGTTTTTTCCCCTAAGATATCTCTTTGTGGCCTTCACCTAATTAACAAATTGGTCAATAGAAACAACATATGCAGATCCATTTGTCAAATTATTTGAATATGTAAATAATTTTGCTAATATAAACAGCGAAACACGGAATTAATGACAGAGTGTAAATATATATTTTTTTTTGCTCAAACCCACCCATCATAGACGACGCCTTTGTTTTTCAGCATGGGGCCATGTACGAATGCTGCCACACGGGTGCCGCCCTCGAAGATTGACAACTTTCCGCCCCGCAGTGGGTAGTTGTTGGCGCCGTATGTGGTCCAACCACCGTTCTAAATTTAATGTATCAGATAGAATATGACTTCGATAAAGCTTTGTAAAAGAAATATAAGATGCACAAACGAATTGCGTGTTCAAAACAATAAATTAAAGCTTTATTAATAGACTAATACAAAACGTAGCCGTTGCTGCTGATGCCTTCGTCGTAATTATAGCTTACACGAGTATTAAAATTATATTTACATTTTATAAGACATTCTATATATCACGGAGGAAAAAAATTACATAAAGATAACAAAGATAAAATAAACACACACACACACACACACATAAACAAAACAATGACACAAGATATAAGAAAAGTTAAGGATACTATAGCCGAAACGGCTATTTTTGTATTAGTAAATAAAGTTTTAATTTATTGTTTTGATTACACAATATTTTTTTTCCTAAAGTTAACAAGACGATGATAATTAACAAGATAACAAAAATGCTTCAACTTGTTTAAGCTATTTTGGATTTTAATAAATCTTATTTCTATTGTACCCACAGACAAACACACACACACACAAACTTCTCACCATTATAGTTCACGCCCTATACTCACATCAGATGTGAACACTATTACTGTGTCCTCGTACATTCCTCTGTCCTTCAACGCCTTGACCACACGGCCAATGTTGTCGTCCAGGTTTGTAACCATGGCTGCACATTTATAGAATTACATACAATAAGAAAACATTTTTTTTTAATGATTAAAATAGTGAAAAATCTATCACTCAGTCCGACCTGACTTACAGCTATAACAATTCAAACTTGACACGCTATTTATTCTCAAAGCAAAACTCATTGGGGCATTTCAGTACGGTATAGTGATAACCCAACCAGTTACATCATAAGTCGGCTATGTAAACCAGTCAGGTATAGACAGTACATTGAGTATACACGAGGAAGGTAACCATACTAAAAATTCAAAACATCGAATCTAGTACAGTATTTACATTCTCGCCAATCGATTATCTATTAAATACCCGGAAATAGAAAGTTGAGGTAAGGGGGGATAATTACTATCAGAAATCAATAGGATTTTAAAAGTAGGGTTATGAAGCTATGAAGCGCTTTATTATTTGATTTTTTAATTTAAAAAAAAGGAATGGTTGTTGATAATTTCCAGGCATACACATTCCAAAACCTCAGGCTCATGGCTAAAACATCATTGTAGTCAGTTGTAAAAGAGGGTTGTTAAAAAAGAAAAATTTCAATTTAAAAAAATATATATTTCACAAAAAAAATACTTATTTATTTCTTGTTAATAAAGAATGGCACAACCAAATATCAGCCCAATAATATTTCAAGGATACAATTGGTAGCTGCTTCATTACAGCTAAATGATTAGTAGTCCTCTGCTGAAGGCTGTCCTTATCAAATTGTCAAAAAAAATTCCCTTCTAGCCTTCAGTTCATTTAAGTAATGTACAATAGTGATAATATTGGTTAAATGTAAAAAAAAATGTAATATAGTACATTTAGAACACCAATGAAATGTATTTGGAAAGTAAGTTGATTTTCACAATCCCCACTAATGTAATGCCTTATTGTATCCTACCATATTCGCACACCTTTCAATTTCTGGCACTTCAAAGACATATTGTAAAAGCGAGGGATGCGTAACGCTCACTTCCACACAACACACAAATATTAAAATAGCAATGCATATGTAAATTGTTTTCGAAAATCTATAACGAACGACACCCCTTCCCCGTCAAGACAAAAGGATCTTTCATCTCAGTTCTACCTGATGTATACTTTCTGTTGTTATCTGTTATATTCGGATACAGCGATAGGTAATAGTCGGGAACCTGTTGGTGCGAAACAATGATCAGTTTATTTTGAAATTAATGTTCTTGCATGTTTTAAATTGCCTTTGTACTTACATTTTTTTGCCGTCAAGACGCCGTAACATGTATGTATCCATGTGATAATTATCTATACAATACTGATATGGGATTATGAAAATTATTCTAATTTGATTTATTTCATTTACATAAATAAAAATCAACATGGTGTGTTTATAAATTATCATTTTTCGTTTGCTTAACTTTGTTTGTTTTACAACAACATCTTATTCTTGTTGTTATTCAAACTTTTATAAACGTTCTTTTGTTAAAAGTTAAGTATCTCCTACTAATCCCACGGGTAAATACATCTCTAAGTAAATGGACGTGACCTCTAAGGGCTCATGCACATTTTCGTACGCCAGGTAAGTGAAGAGTGGTACATCCGGGTCGTGGGCCGCTATAATGTCCTCTACTCTCTTACTGAACAGATCCTGGAAATAAATGGAACCATCACTGAATGGCTCCAACATTTTGTTAATTTTCTTTATTTCTCTTTCTCATCAAGAGCTCGTTAATTTAACTGATAATTAGTTCTTTTTTTAAATTTAAATTTTAGACAGTTCATTTAAATTTTAAGTTTTAAATTGTTTTAAGCATCTTGACGGTTTCCTATCCTGCCAATGCAACTTTCCTGCTTCATAAATATAATAAAAATAATACACTGATTGTTTATATAGCGCTGTACTGTGCCGATACACCAGTAAGGAACTGGACTCACAGCGCTGTAGGCCCTACATAAAAATAATAACATACATGTAAGTATTAATTGATGCAATAAACATTCATATCCTAACAGCCACATAGATGACAGTATGGTACACAAAAGCTGCGTTTATCGTTACATATAAGTCACATATATATAAGTAGCTCAAATTTTTTTTTATAAATTCACTGTAATGAGTACAGGGAATCTCAACCTACAGCGTTGTAGACCCCAGCTTCAGATCTGTCCACGTCAGTGTTGAACCAGAAGTCGTAGCCGCCAGCTAGACAAGGGAAAATAAACAGCGTCGGCGTGTTAAAGCAGGACGCAGATACATGTATCATTTACATTACAAAATTTCACATATTGAATTGATTCGTTAAATTATTCACCAGACATTCAGCATATTTATGAACCAATCAAAATGAAACACAATTTTAAACCAAAATAAACAAACAACAAACACAATTTTTGTTCAAAAGTTTATGAGCCAGACGGAGTTAAGTTTATTGACTTAAAACACACTTTTTGAAGTCGTATACTTACACATCCATCGTCATCATGCAGTGACCCCTAGGAGGGCCGGAGAGGGGGGAGAGAATGAGGAGGTTAACGTCATGAAAATATGTCTATCATCCGTTTCTAAATTAACCCCACAAAAAAGACAAAAAAAAATTATATTGTTTCAGTCTGATTTATGTGTCACTACTTTATCTCGCCTAGTATGAGACTATCTATCTCTCCCTTTATGTTTGTATGTTCCCTTGGCCAAACTATAACCTTCTACCCCCTCCCCCCCCCGTGTTATGTTTCTATGCTCCCTTGGCCAAACTGTCCCTTTCCACCTTTAGGTGAATATTGTTACCCTCAATTATGCAACGTGCCTCAGCTCACTGAACGAACATGTAAGAGCTTCATGGTAATCTAAATATCGTTTACCCTGTCGTTTAGCTACCCCCATCTCCTGTAACTCACTCTCTTCCAGCGGACTCTACCGGTGTCTTATTTTTTATCACACTTACCAAACGTTCTGTTGTAGTAATCGATAGCACCCGAATAATAGCCGTAGAAGGAATCGAACCCCCTGTACGTTGGTGTGCATTCGAGTTTACAGGAGCCCAGGTGCCACCTCGGAGATAGAAATGTGGTATGAATTACAGTGGTTACATAGAGAACACCTCAGAGATAAAAATGATGTATAAATTACAGTGGTTACATAGAGAACACCTCAGAGATAGAAATGATGTATAAATTACACTGATTACATAGAGAACACCTCAGAGATAGAAATGTGGTATGAATTACAGTGATTACATGGAGAACACCTCAGAGATAGAAATGATGTATGAATTACAGCTGTTAAATATAAAACACATACGAGATATAAATGTTGTATAAATTACCATGGTTAACATAGAAAATACATCAGAGATATAAATGTAAAAATTACAGAGGTTACATTCTACTAAATTATAAATTTAGCTGTTTAATTGGTGGGAAAATTTGGCGTGATATTATCAATAATAAAACAAAACGTAAAAAAAAACAAGTTTTTGACTATAAACCCTTTCTATACCAGACATAACTAAAAGAATTTTCATTATAATACGCAGCGCACGACAGTCCAAAAACTCAAAATTGTAGTTATGTCTCGTAAATCATGTATAATATAATGCGCACCGATCGGGAATATATTTTGAAAAAGTATTGTCAATATAATACGCACCTTATTGCGCGACAGGAAAGTTTGTTCAATATAATACGCACCACGACACTCTAGCACAAAAATGAACATTTTACATAGAGATAAATAAAGATAATCTAAAAATTCATAAATTTAATTACAGTACATGCGATCGATCTAAAGTTTTGATAAATTATTTTTTATCATTGACACGAGTCTGCCTGCAAAATTTCAGCTCGCTAGCTAACTAGGAAATGGGTTAAAAATCGATCCAAAGTTTTTGCGGCCTTCAAACAATCAAGCAGACACCACGAGTTAATATAAAGGATTTAAAAATATTTGTATGATTATCAGATTTTCATTGCGTACATGGTGGAAGAGCAAACATTATAAAGTAGCATTGGTGCTTTAATCATTTAAATTTATTTTCTTTTATTGTCTAATTTACAAACAAGACATCAAAGGCAAAACATTTCTTTCTTTCTCTTTAAAAAAAAATTTGCCCAACCCCCATCCCCTTTAAAAAAATTGTTTTCTATAAAATTGAGTTTACTTTTTAAATCTGTTTGATAAATAAATTTACTAATAGCTCCAGTCAGTTATCATATATGATTGAGAATGGATTTTTTAAAAAGAAGACCGCATATTGCCCGCGTGCCGTAGATTCATTGTATCTGTCCTGCCCATCCTAAATAACATTTAAATTCTACTAAAATTTGAATTTTCGCGTTTATTTCTGTTAATTATACAAAAATATTTTTTCTTCAAAGAACACGTGTCTATTTTGCAACATAATTAATTTTCTTTAAAAACTCTTCCTAATAGAAATTCATATGTTTTTTTTTCTTCCGTAAACCAAATATTAGATTAGATTCTTTTAAAAGCCGTCATAAAGCCTGTCTTTTAAAAGTTATTTGGTATGTTTAATTTTGTTTTAAAAAATCAGAAACTTCCCAAATATAAGTCAAGTGCAGGCATATCAAATGTTCACAGCACTCCTTAATACAAGTCAAGCACTCTTTTCCTGACTTAAGAACAAGTTTAAAAGAACTTCAAGTAACTATGCTAGATGGACTTACTTTCCAACGAGGTGTGTGGCGTAACCGTTGGCTCTCAGAACTTGTGGCAAGAACGTTTTGTTTAATGGAACGCACACATTCTGGAGTGGCGTTATAACCATATGCTGTGAGAGTATAAAGAATGGTAATGGATTTGGTAAAAAAAAACCATAATGACGTCATTACCATGTGATGTGAGAATGTATAGATTGTCATGACAATGGGTGACAATGATTTGATTTCATTACAATAGCCGCTGCCTGTGAAGGCTGCGTCGCTTGCCAATGCGTTTTAACCACAATCTTACCAGAAGTTAGGACGCAATTACTATATGTATATAAATAGAAGAAGCGTCTGCATAGATAAGACAAAACATCATATACTGTGGGAAAATAAAGATTTTCTTTGCGTGGGTTTGTAAAAAAGCCATGCGCTGTTGACTTTCTCGAATATGACCTACCTGCAAGCCAAGCTTGAATGGGTATATACCCGTCATAAATGCAGACCTCGACCTTTTAAATAAAGAAAAAATAGCTAAGTGTATATTTATAGCATTTATTATTTCCAATTTGCAGTACACATTATGAATTCCTTTTCAGTCTCAACTTTAGTTTCGGTTTAATGCGTCTGCTGTTTTTTTTTACCTCCAGAAATTGGAGACAGGTTTGATTTCTAAGACATTGTTTTCATGGACATATTTTACAACCAGCTTTAAGGGAAGTAACGTTAAAATTAAGGTTTAAAAAAAAAGAAATATTCTTAATACGCGCGGTATTTTTCTTAAATATCAAATATTTGAATCCTCCCCTCCCCCCCACAGGATGCGTTGACTTGAAAACAAATGCCACCAATGTTGCATAACTCTGTAACAGGAAATATTCAAACCACACTGTCACTGACTCTGATTGCCCTTAATATTCGACCACACTGTCACTGACTATGATTGCCCTTAATATTCGACCACACTGTCACTGACTATGATTGCCCTTAATATTCGACCACATTGTCACTGACTATGATTGCCCTTAATATTCAACCACACTGTCATTGACTATGATTGCCCTTAATATTCAACCACACTGTCACTGACTATGATTGCCCTTAATATTCGACCACACTGTCACTGACTATGATTGCCCTTAATATTCGACCACACTGTCACTGACTCTGATTGCCCCTAATGTTACAATTATGTAGTCTCAATACAGAGAAGAATTCCCTTCTTTTCCAACGCGATGTCTATTTTTTAAGAATCATCAGCTATGTTGAATATTTACACTGCCAGCTAATTCTGACTTTTTAATCTACCACACATTTCAAATATGTCTTCTCCCATTTATGTTAACATTTTTTTGCTCTACTACCCATATTTAAATTTCTCTTCCAGTTATGTTGACTATCTATATATATAATTCTCTTCATGGGACCATGCGAGGCAAGCAAGCTGCAAGTATGTGCAACCGAGCATGACGAATGACCCTCGCTCGGGTCAACTAATCACTGTTGGCAAGCGTGACGGGATGAAAAAAAAAGGGGGGGGGGCGGGAGTGGGTGGTAATAAAACTCTTGCGTTCACTTGCCGTTCACTTGCATTGTCCCTTCACAGAAATGTGAGATTCGTAGTGTACTGGTTATCACGTCCGCCTCATACGGGGAGGTCCTGGGTTCAAGCCCCAGCGAATTTTTTTTTAAAACTAATTTTTAAAAATGTCTGTTTGTGCCCGTTCTTTTACCACTTTATTGCCAACACTAGCTGATTCACAGCGTAGCATACGCTGCTAATGATTTAGTGACGGGTAAAGACTTCCTGAAATACACAGTTGTCAAAATGGGGTGGGTTTGGGCAAACGACTGTGAGTGAATGAAAAGAAGGAACTCCGGAGAGACCCGTGGCGTAGCATACGCCGCAGACTTGCTCATCATAGACATTGCAAAGAACATTTGGTGGGGGTGAGAGTACAGACACAAAAAGCAGCACTAAGTAAATAAAAAATAGCGAGTAAACGTAAAGATATGCACACTGAGTAGACCTGCCAGCCGAATTTTTCTTTTTAATTTCGGCTGGCTGACATAATTTTTCGGCTGATATCCGGATTAGCCGGATTTTAAAATTTTGGCTGGCTGAAATTATTTTTCGGCTGATATCCGGATTAGCCGGATTTCTCTGTAAATTGACATTTGCTGCTGATTTTTGGCTGATTACGAAATATTCGTAAACTACGGTAAACATCATCCAGGGCTGTTCCAGCAAGTGCAACAGGTGCTTGTATTTTGAGAGATGGGCAATTAATTTTGAAGAAGTCAACAAAACCATCTTTAGCCACATTTTCAAAGGCGAGCAAGTCTCTACAGAACCAGATAACGATATCCCTTGTCAGTTCATGACTTGATGTTGCCTGACATTGACTGTTGCCTTCTCCATACTTACGGAAATATCCCAACATTTTATTTGACTTTTCTTTACTTTGTACTGACACATTGTGCTTGACACTTAAATCAAGATTCATATTGCCACTTGATGTAATTGCGGCAAAATTATTTACTTTTGAAATGTGACCCTTGTCACCCAATGACTTCTGAGCAGTGAGACACAGCTGAAAATAAACTCGATCTTCGTCTACATTTCTCCCATCAGCAGAGAACAGGCCACCAAAATATTTTAGCATTGTGCTATAGACTTTCCATGTAGGATAGCCGGTTTAGGTATTACTTGTAGGTTTTCAATGAACTACCTCTCTTCACGGTTTATATGACATTTGCTGACATTTGAGTTCTCCTAAAATCATCATATAGTCATAAAGAATTGTTACATTAGAAAAGGTGTAACGTATTCCTGCAGTCTTAGCACATATATTATTTCACTGCGAATTTTAATTTTCTCGTTATAACTTTTGTTTTTAATTTATTAAATGCATTTATATATGTTATATTTTAGCTATTATAGCGCTAATTTGTAAGGCTTTTTAATTTATAAGGCTGTTTTCGGCCCTTGACGCTATATAATCAGAGTAGAGTAGGATACATCCATTTTGTTTATCTAGCCCCCTACTACTACTTACTGGGTTGTCACAGCAAGAGGCAACATGAAATTTTATCGCTTAAAAACAAACAAAAAAAGAATCAAACATCTTGTAAGGAAATAAAAAATGAAAATTTCATTATAATATTTATTGATCGTCTAAGAATCTTAAAATAGATGAATAAAACTTTTTTAAAAAACATCTTCAGTCAGTAAATTTATTTTAGCATGGGTCGTTCCAGGTAAAAAAAAAGATGGTTAGCAGGATGCTAGATTAAACACACAAAAAATGATGTATCCTACTCCAATTATGTAACGTCAGTGGCCGAAAAAGCCTTATAAATTAAAAAGTCTTAAAAATTAGCGCTATAATAACTAAAATATAACATATATAAATGCATTTTAAATTTTTTAAAATTAAAAATGAAAGTTCTCACGAGAAAATTAAAATTCGCAGCGAAAAAAATTACGTGCTAAAACTTCAGGATCACCCTTAAAAATCATCAGTTTTTGACTTAACTAGTTATCTAATTAATTGAAACAATTAATTTATGCTTAAATTTCTGCTAGTAGACTAGTAGAAGATCGTTGAACCATAATTGAGTAATAATAAATTGTCTATTTACGACAAAGCTTAACGATAACTTAAATTAATTAATTTATTTATTTGTATTTTAATTAGCAGTTTATAAATTAAGATTGTAAGAAAAAGGTAACTTGCAAGAACTGTATCAATGATTATTTAGGTTTAAAAAGTTGTACAAATAGGTAACTCATTTTTGGCACACTTTCGGCGACGGTTATTCTAACAATGCAATCGATCTTAAAAAGGAACGCAGTGAAACTTAAGAAAACAAAAACATTACTTTACGGCGGCTCGTTCATTTTTCGGCGGATCTACGGCGGAACAAATACGGTGGCTAATGCGGCGCGCCGTATATTTTCCGGCGGATTTTCGGCGCATGAAAATTTTGCGGCGTATTCGGCGCGCGGCGCCGGCTGAGGGGTCTGACACTGAGGTTGTTGTTACCCGCCTCCAATTTAATATCAATACTACCATCCCTTAAACATAAACTGTGATTGGGCGACCCTAGCGAGGGTTAGTCATATTTATGGTTGTTAATTGCGTGATGTTGGTTTCTTTCTTTAAAAAAAACAACAACTGATTATCGATAACGTAACTCAGATTTTAAACCGATCATCGTTTTATAGCTGCCTTCATAGAAGTTAGGGGTGTACCGAATTTCGCCTGCAACTGTCTCGAAACCAACAATGAGTTGGCAGCCCCGCAACCGACATTCACTCGCATTGTTTTGATTTCTTCGTGCTGTAGTTTGTGTCCGTTCTTTCTCAACTTTCTTTGCACTCTCCATGAACAAGTCTGCGGCGTATGCTACGCCGCGGGGCGTCTAGTTTTCTCTAATACCAAAGATAAATATTTCTTGTAGCACGTATGCTGCAGCTTTATTCTGCTAGCTATTTTGCCGCACTCATCTACAAATATGTTATCATTACGTGAATTTTTTGTGAAATACGTTAAAGAAAGGTGGAGAACAATTGTCACTGATTGAATGACGACACCATACGTTTAGTAAGTATGAATTATTTTGTTAATTTTTATTTACATATCTATTATAAAAAAAATCCTGTTAGATTGAAAAGGTTCACAAATTTGTCAGTGTATGAGATAAATGGAGTTTTTAAAAATTCATTATCTAGCTATTCAATTTACGTATAAATTCAAGATCAGCATTTTTTATGAAAGCATTTGAGCTTTGAACAGAAGAGGCGCTGCTTAAATTAGCGTCAGGCTGAAAATGCCGCACTAAATTGACATTGGTCTTAAGTTGCTGTTTTTAAAGAGGCATTACATTATAATGTATCTTATTATTGAAAAATTTAAACAAAACCACTGTTTTTTTGTGGTACAGAGGAACATGGGGCCAGAGCTGCGACCAAACAGTGAGATGACTTTGTCCTCAATTAGCCGGCGTATAGGGGTTGTTTAGTTTACATGATCAAATTACTTCATGGTTTAATATCCCATTAGAACTGTGGCGGACACTGCCGTATTAAATATGCGATAAACGAGACCATTGATCGGCAATACAGAGGCTGAGCTATAGTTTCATCCGAGGGGTGTAAGCGCCAAAAACAACAACACCGTTGATTTGAGAATGCCAGCCCTGCACATTCAGAAACACAGACATAAGAATATATTACTTATAAGAGAAATATAACGGTTGCGTTCTTTTTGTGTACTTCTCTTGAACATGTTGTTTCATAACATTTTTATAACTTGCTATTCCTGTACAGGTGATTGTAACCATGTGTGCACAGCTGTTACATTCATTTTCATGCGATGGGCGTTTTCAATTATTTTTTTAGTAAAGTTAATAATGGCTGTTAATGTGTGTAGACAATTCATTTAACTGTCCGTAAATAAATACAACTAGAACACAAGAAAAATGAGTATGTCTGGGACAGAAAAAACTCTATTGCAGGCCTTCATAATTTACCATTATAGCGACAATCAAGAGACGGAAGTTGGTATTTTTCGGTCAAGTTCTGCGAAAGGTCAGACGGACAAAAATCTTTCTTCAAGGCACTGTAGAAAGGGGCTGGTGAAGAGGTAGACAGCGGGAAAGATGGCTTTACAACATAAAAGAATGGACAGGGCTGACATTCAATGAATTACTGACCACCGCTCAAGATATAGTGGATATCGAAGTCTGTTGGTGTGTCCATGCGCAACGGCTGCGGCTACGGGACTGATAATAATGATGATGATGATATAACTATGCAACAGTGCTTCTCAACTTATGTTGACGAATTAACAATTAGTTATGTACAGGATTAACTTGTTTGCTTTGTAAAGATAAAAAAAATCGGATAAAAACAAGATTAACAATGAAACTCGATTTAAACGAAATAAAAGAGTTAAGGCAATCTGTGTCTTTGCTCTCATATAAATTAAAAATCGTTTTCCCGGTGGTTCCCTTTGGCGTAGTCTAGCGATACAACACGTGAACATGGTATTTCAAAATCCTTTTCTTTTTCCTTCTAATAATAATATCTTCTGTATATATAATTCTCTACGTCGTCCAAACATGCGGGACACCACGCACGCACGCCGACTCTCTAACCCTCCTCCTGCCCCCTTCACCAAAGCCAGTATGTGCAAACGAGCATGACGAATGACCCTCGCTGGGGTCGATCAACGTCTCGAGACCAACAATGGTCCTTGCGTTCGATTCCATTGTTCCTTCACAAAATAATGTGAGATTCGTAGTGTACTGGTTATCGCGTCCGCCTTATACGGAGAAGGTCCTGGGTTCAAGTCCCAGCGAAAACATGTTTTTGTAATTTTTAAAAATGTCTGTTTGTGCCCGTTCTTTTACCCCTTTATTGCCAACATGGCTGCCCCTCGCTAGGGTCGGCCAATCACAATTTATGGTTGGCAAGCTAATTGGGCAAAGGGTAGTGGGCAGGTAGATAACCACAGTGCGAATGTCTCGAAACCAACAATAAGTCAGCTGACCCCTCCCCCCAAAACCGACGTTCACTCGCGTTGTTTTGATTTCTTCGTGCTGTAGTTTGTGTCCGTTCTTTCTCCACTTTCTTTGCACTCTCTATGAGCAAGTCTGTGGCGTATGCTACGCTGCGGGGCGTCTAGCAATAATATAAATCTCATACAACTTAATCTTCTATTAACCAGCCTTTATGAACTTGCGCAAAGAAAGTGAAATATACGACATTACGACAAGCACAAGACGCTAGCAAGCAAGCATGAAAAAAAAACGTGAAACAAACAAGTTTTTGAATATAAATCCTTTATGTACGAGACATAACTAAAAGAATGTTCATTATAATACGCAGCGCAAGACCATCCAAAAATACAAAATTGCAGTTGTGTCGTAAAACATGTTTAATATAATGCGCACCGATCAGGAATATGTTTATAAAAAGTGTTGTCAATAAAATACGCACCTTATTGCGCGACAGAAAGGTTGTTCAATATAATACGCACCGGTACACTCTATCTCAAAAAAACAACGTGATGCATAAAATAAATAAATTAATATAAAAATTCAATAATTTAATTACAGTACATGCGATCGATCTGAAATTTTGATACTCAGTTTTTATCGGCCGCACAAAACTGCCTGCAAAATTTCAGCTCACTAGCTTGCGAGGAAGTGGGTTAAACATCGATCCAAAGTTTTGGCGACAAGCAAGCACGCAAGTAAGCAAGGGTTCAGACACCACTGGTTAATATAAAGAATTTAATGACTCTCGCTAGACTCGACCAATCACAGTTTGTGGTTGGCAAGCGAGGCTGGTGCAGGGTGGGGGGCATGTAGCTCAAGCAAAGTGCGCATGCCTCGAGACCAACAATGCGTGTTGCGTTCCCTCGCATTTTTATCATTTCTTCGTCTTGCTGTTTGTATCCGTTTGTTCCTCACTTTATGTACTATCTTTAAGCGTTAAAATTGCTTCAGTGATTGCAGAGCATTGTTAACAATTTATGTGTGGTCAATTGTTTGTTTAACCATAACTACATACAGGCTGCGTTATGTTATGGTCCATACATACTCACGGGGAGCATATTGGCTGGACGTAACTGTGGTTTAAGATAATCCCAGACCTGGCCAGGGAGTCGATGTTGGGGCTGATGACGTCGGGGTTGTTGTAGCTGACGTCATTCCAACCTGTCGATGCACGATGACGCGTCGTGATTTAAAAAAAACCAGTGACAAAAACAACAAAGTCTTACTTAAACGATTACTAGCACGATTGACAAAGTGGACAAAAGTCTTAACTGTTCTAGGCAGGGCCGGATTTTGTCATTTAAATATATGAAGTAAAAAATCCAGGAATTCCCCAAGAAGAAGGAGGGCCCTAAGCTATTTTTGGTGTGTCCCATAACCTCATGGTCGTAGGGTGTTCCAATGTTTCCATTAGAATTTTCTCGGGGCTTGGTAAACATTTGGCGGCGCCCATCTCCTCTACAGGTCAGCTGAGTCATTCATCAACATTTTTAATGTGGTTCTAACGTGGGCTAGATCACACGCTATAGCTATAAGCTATAGCTTTAAAAAAAATACTTTTTTGGAGGAAAGAAATAACATTTCAACGTACCCAGGTCATCTGCGATGATAAAGATGATGTGTGGTGATGGGGGTTTAGCTGATGCTAAGAAGAAGCTGCCTACTACCATCAGTATCAGTAACATTGTGATCTGAAACAAACGAAGGGAGCGTATAATTTTATAACAGCATTTCACGGGTTTACTGAGTTTTGTGGAATGTTATTCAAGCGGGGACTTAAGATAAAATTGTAGGTATCGGAGTCCTTTAAGATCGGAGTTAGCATCATGAAATCAAATCCAGGATATCATAAAAATAATTCTAATTCAAAAAATCATGGAATAACACACACAAAAGAATTAAAGCAATAACAAATTCTTGGTCGTGGAATTAAATCCAATTAAATGAGGTTCTAAATTTTACTGCTAGTTTTATGATTTAATCTGTTACACTTGAGAACCTTTGTGGTCGAATATATTGTTGGAAAATCTATTTCTTTTCATGTGTTTTACTTTATAAATGTTAAAAGAAAACAGATAAATAAAAACAACTTTAAAGACTGGCATTTACGTCATTCATAAATTCTTAATAGCCATACCTTAAACTCGTGAAGTTGATGCATTAACTAAAATAACAGTGGGCACCTCTGAAATAAACAACCCCGTAAAGACAAAGTTTTTGACTATGAATCCCTTATATATGAGACATAACTAAAATAATTGATTATGTTCAAATGCGACAAACATTTACAGACTGAAACTGACTTAACTCCGTTTTGCTGTAAAACGGGGCCGGGAGATGTGTGGTCACGGATGGCTGGACTGAACTCAGCTTGACACGTGAATGTAAACAAAAGCAGCCCGCTACATATAGTAATATAGAGATGTTAAAATGTGCGTTAATTTAATTACGGTACATTCGATCGATTTCAAATTTTGATTCGATGCACTGTTATGTGACACGGGTCTATGTGCAAAATTTCAGCTAGATAGCATCTTGGGAAAGTGTGTCAATTTTTTACTTTTGTTTTTCCGACCGATCGACCGACGAAGAGATGATAAGATGACGACAGACAAGATTTCAAAGTTAATATAAGGGTTTTAAAAACCGATAAACCACCAACTTAAATAACATGAATTATTTAGTTAGATTTTATTCTATGTGTAATAAAGCATCGGAATAGTCCAAATGGCAAAGCGTGTTTTATTATCTATATCGAATTAAACCAAACGTTTTCCCATCCCAAAATAAATGCAATTTATTTTTTTCCATCCCAAGTACGGGAATGTTTGTTGTTCGAGGATGGAGCCGGATACTCAAGGTGAATCGCGTACTTGTTGACACAATTGGACTGCTGGCATGACTTCTGACCTTCCGACTGCAAAGCTTTGAGGTCAAAAACTAGAAGTCTCCACCGCAGATTCTATCCAAAAGATTTTACTTCATATCCTACAAGAATAGTGTTGGCTTCATTTATATCTTTCAAATTTACAAAACAGGTTTGCGATTCCTGCAATATTTAATTTCATTGAGCAATGATTTGAAAACGTGAATCAATGAAATAAACCATTCGTGTTAAAATTGTCGCCAAGTACTTCAACCTATTTTTTCCAACTAAGGATTGAGCATATATGAACCCTAAATTTGTTTTCTATCTATCAGTCAAACATTTGATTTCAACATTGGAACAAAAGTTCAAGTAAAACAAACAAAATAAGTGCAGTCAAATTCTATGATACATGGCCACATAAGTTGTCAACTAATTTCTGTTTCTTCATTTTTTCTTGGTTGGCCTGTTTAAGAAGCCAGGAAAATAACATGTAATTATTTACTTTTTACATTTCAAGCGCTAAAATAAACCTCGTTCCATTTTTTCCTTTATTCCCTTTCAATTCATTCGTCAAAGTATCAAATTTGAGTCATATATTCATGAATCCAAACTAAGTTTTTTACCTATGAATCCTTCAACTGAACCAAGTCAATGAAGTCAAACTGTGAATCAATCAACCCAATCAAACATATGAATACTACTTATCATATGAATTAAACCTTAGACTCCATCGCCTGTATACAGAGATATGAGGTCGAACCTTTCAAATCCTATTCGATTGCTGAATGTTGAAGCTTAGACTAGGCTTATACCAACAGGTGACTCTGTTATATCATTTGCATAAAGAATCTCTCTGATGTGTTTCATTGGACACCAGCTGGTGTTAACGTGAACCGTCTGAGTTTTAAACCAATACCAACGGACCCTAACATTTGGATTAGGGAAAAGCCGGATAGGAGTTTTTACTATTTGCCGGATCCGGATAGTTTGGCCTTATTATTTACCGAATCCGGAATCCTGATCCAGATATCTCCACATTTAAGTGTAATAGCTAAGAGGGTGTACTTTACTACTTTATATCTAGTATTTGATATTATTTATTAAAATATTTATTATCCAACAAATGGATAGTAGCTGCTATCTAAAATGACAGTTTGTGACACTGTCAATGTCAACGATGAACATTTTACAATGAATTGAATGTACGAACTTGAACGAAGTTCAACGAACTGTGTAGTGTGTACCAAGCGAACAGTGTTGTACTGAGTGTGTAGTGTGGTGTACATGAAGTCGCCATCTAGAGCCATAATAAAAACTGTTATTATATTCAGACGATTCACGTTTAATATGATGTTAGTTAACTTAGTTTTTTTTATCTTACGTGGTAAAGTCATATCTATACTTGTAACTTTTTAACTTAATATTTTTTTTCTCATATTGAAATTGATTGTTTTACTTTATTTTGCATGGCTTTGAATGATTTCATAATCAAGGCTTGTTAGTTTGTTTATTTTGTTCTATATTAATAATTTAATTTATAAATTAAATTTGTATGAAAACTTATTTTGTATAATTATAATATTCACAATAGACTAGAGTTTTAAAATTATATGGCTGAACAAGATATAACATGTGAGACAAGCAACACTTTTATTTTTAAGTTCGCAAATCAAATCCCAATGGCAACTGTCATTTAAAGTTCAACTGAAAAAAAAACAAAGAGTATAAAATTATAACAATGATATAACTTATATCATATAAGTAAAATGTTTAAAGGTAAATACTGAATTGAATGTATTGAATAATTGACTACTGTAGGCATACTAGTCAAAAACAAAGAAGTTAAGCTCCTGCTTAACTATAAAGTTTATAGTATAAACTAATAACTACAAACATGGGCGTAGGGAAGGGGGGGCAAGGGGTAGCATTTGCCCACCCCCCTACATTTGAGAAAAAAATGTCATAAAAATGTCATAAAGTTGTTACAATAAAACTGAACTAAATTTCCTGAAAGTTTATTACATGGAAGACAGTTTGCATTTATCAAACATAAAAAAGAATTATATCTGCAAGTATAACTTATTACATTAATGATTGTTCTAAATATTCCAGTTGTTTAACAATTTCTGTAATATTTTCAGTTAAAATCCGAAAGATTTTATATTTATGTGACCATCTAGTTTCACATAGCAAAGGAACATTTAGAATAAGTTTTCTTTGCTGATTACTTTCTAGGAAAAACACTATAATTGACTTAATTGTTCCTATTATGTTTCGTACAACATTCACATTATTTAAATCGTTCACAACAAGATTTAGTTTATGCGAACTGCAATGTACAAATGCTGCTTTTGGGTATTTTTTCGAATTATTGCTTGGACTCCTCCTTCTTCACCTGCCATTGTAGAACATCCGTAGTATCCTTGACCAACAAGCTTTGTCATATTTAATAAAAATTCTAATGAATTAGTAATGATGGTGTTGGTTAATCCTTCAGCTGTTCTATTGACAATAGGAATATATCCTATGAATTCTTCTGTGACCATCATTTTCCCATTTTGTTCTTTGACAAATCTAGCACCAAGTGATATCTGTCAATGCCTGAAATGTCATTCGTTTCGTCGGCAAGTATAGAAATTTTAACTGAATTATTTGCTTCACGAACAATGTCTTCACGCAAGAGAGACCCACAAATTTCGATTATAGTAGTTGCCGAGATACACTCAGCGGTTACCCGTCAAAATGGCCCCAGACAAAACGGCCCCGACATAACGGCCCCGGTCAAAACGGCTCCAGACAAATTGTTAACATTTTTAACAAAAACATTAATTTTTGTTTTTTGCATTTTAAGCTTTCGTTAACTTTTTCACCCTATAAAGTGGTAAAATTGTAAAATTATTTCGTGTGATGTTATTATATTGTTTCTTGTCAACAAACAACCGTTTTTGGTACCATTTCGCGTAAAGGCTATTAAATTCACTTTTGTGGTGTTATTATTATTGTTTATTGTTAGCTAAACCTGACACTGAATAGGTGAGTAAAAATACGAATATATTTGATTGTAAATTTTACTATTAGTCCAGGGCCATTTTGTGGGGCCGTTATTTCGGAGCCCAATTGTCGGGGCTGTTTTGTCCGGGGCCGTTTTGTCAGTGAACCATACTCAGCACTACAAGAACCAATTGACAAACGATTACCAAGAACTTCATCTCCAGATTCAACACGAAACTCTAACAGTTCATACAAATTACCAGAATTTGATTCTGTTCCACGAAGTGCTAAAACATACATGCTGCAAAATATGATGGCAGAAATGATGGGACCTAATATACTAATTTGTAAGTCTTATAAATTTCTAAGGCTTTTTTTTACCCTTATTTTATACTGAACTTGAATTTAATTGAAAATTGTACCTGTATGGCATTGTCAGTTAAAATAAAAAAGTGGGGTTTTTTGCCCCCCCCTGGAAAAATTCCTAGCGACGCCCATGACTACAAATGAACTTTAAAAATGTATTTTTTAACATAAAATTATTATTTTTAAAACATAAAATTAATATATCAGCTATATAATTGAATGACATGAGTAAATAAATAGTTACTAATGAGTAATTACTAGATAGTAGTAAGTTGTATTATAGCACTCAGCAGTAATTGTTAGATTTAAGTTTGTAGTTTGTTTCTTCAATTTTTAAGTTTCGAAAAATTAAGTATTTGTCATACCCAAATTCTTTTTCAAGAACAGTAACATCCCAAGTTTGTTCGGCGACAAGCGAGAACGCTGATCATCATTTATCTTCCCCGCTATGCTGAATGCTCTCTCACTATCCATTCTTGCTTTATGTTCTTGATTTCTGGTTATTGTTTTTTTAATACTTTTTATATATTTGTTTATAAACTTTTTAATATTAATTTAATTTGAATTCAAAAATTATTTACTACATTAATATCCGGATACTATCCGGATCTGCCTGAAGCATTTGCCGAATCCGGATAGTGGCAAAATCGCGATATCAGGTCCGGATATCCGGCATTCCAGATATTTGACTGTCCCCTAATTTGTATATGTCGATCATCTCATGTATACTCTATACTAATAGATGGCGGCAAAGCCTTGAGTGACTCATTACTAATTATCTATCTTCCGTGTAGGTAGAAGCATGAAACATTGGGAGGTTGTTGAGTACACTCCCGAGATGGTACCCTGCGAAAAAAATAATAAATTTAATTATCACTCACCGGGGGCCGGCGGCCCAAATGTAGTTTTTTTTCCTAATATGAGCTTTATTAACATAAATTTAAACTTTGGCTACTGTTTAAATTGGTGGATCTTGACCAAACTCGGTACATAAGAACTAGATGACCCATACTAAAATTCGTTTGAGCAATCAACTCCTAATGTCTATTCCATTTGGGCCGGGGCCCATGATGTCATTTTTTCTTATGTAAGCTTTTTAAATATTATTGTGTTCATCCGATCGCCTTGAAACTTAAGAAGTTGATGAGTACGTTCCCACAAAAGTTTATGGTTCAAATTTTTTTAATGACTTTTTATGGATAGGGTAAAATCTCCTTTTTTTTACACGAGTTATATATAAAAAGTATTTTAAACATTGGCTACTGGGTAAAGGGATGGATCTTGACCAAACTTGATCCATAGAAATTGATGGCCAATATTAAAATTGATGGCCGATATTAAAATTGATGGCCAATATTAAAATTGATGGCCAATATTAAAATTGATGGCCAATATTAAAATTGATGGCCAATATTAAAATTGATGGCCAATATTAAAATTGATGGCACATATTAAAATTGATGGCACATATTAAAATTGATGGCCAATATTAAAATTGATGGCACATATTAAAATTGATGGCCAATATTAAAATTGATGGCCAATATTAAAATTGTTTGATTACATTAAAATTGATGGCCAATATTAAAATTGATGGCCAATATTAAAATTGATGGCCAATATTAAAATTGATGGCCAATATTAAAATTAAAATTGATGGCCAATATTAAAATTGATGGCCAATATTAAAATTGATGGCCAATATTAAAATTGATGGCCAATATTAAAATTGATGGCCAATATTAACATGCCATAGGGTAATAAATTCATAATGTCATCTCCTTCGGGCACATGGACCCAATATAGTTCTATCCGAAACTTTTAAATCTTAATTTCCCAAAAATTTTAGTTGACAAATATTAACACATATCTCCATCATGATCAAGATTGATATTTTCAGGCAAATGAACTTAAATTATGCACCTTTCTGGCCCGAGGCCTTTAATGTCATTATATTCCCAATTTGATTTTTAACGACATTGAAAAACTTTTACAATCCTGATCGAAATCAACAGGTGTCTTTAAATTTAAATCTTGCTCTGTTTGGACCCAGGGGCCCATTAATTTCGCTTTAATGATAAGCTGTATAAATATTATTCATTCACTGGTCGACATAAAACTTTAGAAAGTTCTTGAATACTGTAAATGGTTTACTCGTTATATGTGTTTTGTAGGCGTTCTCACAATACAAACTTTCGTGCAATATATCCTTGAAATACCATTGTCAACAAAATAACTTTAATATGCTCTTTATTTACAAAAGTATAACTTTGAGGTTTCACAACGTGGAGACATCAGCCAAACATCCGCCATTACTTTCTGTCAACTCTGACAACTGCTTTCGCGTCCTTTTACCCATGTGACCTCTCTGTCACTAATCTCGTGATTCTCACGTGACAAATATACTCCTGCAGAGGGTTCTGGCTAAAACGGATGCTTCTCGATAAAACTTGGTATGTTAGATTTTGGTGACACATATTATTGATAGACTATATGGCAAAATATGTCCAAAGGTTAAGCAGAATTAATTTCGAAATTCTACGCGTAAAAGACTTATTGGTAGACAACGTTTGTCAAGTAGAACCTTAGCTTTTACAGACCCATCTTTACAAGATGTAGTAGGGGGCTCCATCCTCATCCTGCCACCGATGAGCGTATTTCGTTGGCAAGGCGTCAGTGTCATTCGCCATATTGAACCATTGCAACGCTCTTTGTAATTATTGTTAAATCTTCCAGAACTTTGGTACGCGGGTTCTCAACACTGACTGAAATCCTAAATTTCCGCAGATAAACGCGGGTATTTTGCTAGTGGTAAATATATCAGACCAGCCTATTGTTAAATGAACAAAGTGAGTGACAGTTACACGGCTCGCGTGCAAAAACAAATATCATTACATCAGACACAATTGAAAGGCGACTTGAAATAAGGCGAACATGTTAATCAACAAACAAATGATAATGTCAGGAAATTAAAAAAATGTTTACAAATTCTAAATTACTTTCAGGCCAAAGTAGATTTGTCTGCCTTTCTCGGACCTTAATGTTCTATTGTGGCAAGTGAAGCACCGTTCGCGAGTTTCAGTAAGATTAAAACTAAATTGAAGTAGTTTTCAAAAAATTACAAACTACAAAGAAAGCCACTGCTAATGATAACGGAATGACTTGTTCGTTAAATAAAAAAAACATTATTTTTCAACATTAAAAGCTTTCTTAAAAAGATGGTTATCGAAATGCTTGGGAAAAATCACGATAGACCAAGGATCTCCAAACTACGGCCCGCGGGCCCGATGCGGCCCATGAGGCCTTCTCATCCGGCCCCCGGGGACATTTTATTTTCCAAAAAAGTTTATATTTTTACCTGTAGTTTACCACAAATTTTAGTAGTTGGGGGTTAGTATTCGGCCCCCAAACTGCTGTTTGACAGTTAATGCGGCCCTTCTGCATAAAAGTTTGGAGACTCCAGGGATAGACGAAAGAGAACGACTAAATTTTTTGCTCAGCGCCTTCTGCAGTGAATAGTCAAAGGCGAGAGAAATAAATATACAGTAAATATGTGCGTAGGTTGTATATGTTAATATGGCTCATGTGATATTACGTAATAAGAAGAAAATTCATTATTTGTATCGTAGTCAGAAATTTAACTGAGAAATTAACAAAAGTTATAGTGCTTAAAAAAGGCTTTACACATAAAGGGTGAGTGAGACAGAGAGAGACAGATAGACAGCGTGAAAGAGAGAGACAAAGGGCGACATAAAGACTGACAAACATACAGAGAGAAAGAGTGAGAGAAAGAGAGAGAGACAGACAGACTGACAGAGAGACAGATAGAGAGACAGAGAAAGAGACAGACAGTCAGAGAGCGTGAGAGAGAGAGAGAGAGAAAGATCGACATAAGGACAAACATACAGAGAGAGAGAGAGAGAGGGAGAGAGAGAGTGAGTGAGTGAGAGAGACAGACAGAGAGAGAGTGAAAAAGAGTGATAGATGGACAGACAAACCTACAAAGAGAGAGCGAGAGAGTGAGTGAGTGAGAGAGATAGACAGAGAGAGAGAGAGAGAGAAAGAGTGACCGACGGACAAACATACATAGAGAGAGAGAGAGAGAGAGAGTGAGATAGATCTTCACAATGCTGTTTGCCCGTCATGATCGACTAGGACCAATTTTTAAATCCTTTATATTAACTTGTGCTGTCTGGTTGAACCCTTGATTGCTTGTCGCCAAAATTTGGATCGATTTCTAACCCACTTGCTCGTAAGCTAGCGAGCTAAAATTTAGCAGGCAGTTTTGTGGCGATGATAAAAACTAAGTATCAAAATTTCAGATCGATCGCATGTATTGTAATTACATTTTTGAATTTTTAGATTATTTTATTTATTCCCATGTAACATGTTATTTTACTCGGTGCGTATTATACTGAACAACCTTTCTGTCGCGCAATAAGGTGCGTATTTTATTGACAACACTTTTTATAAACTTATTCCTGATCGGTGCGCATTATGTTAAACATGTATTACGACACAACTGCAATTTTTTTATTTTTGGATGGTCTTATGCTGCGCATTATAATGAACATTCTTTTAGTTACGTCTCGTACAGAAGGATTTATAGTAAAAAAAAATTAGTTTTTTTACGGGTTTTTTTTATGATCCCTTCAGCCATGTGCTGTGGCAGCTGTTTGGGACATTTGATGGCTTGTTAGACCTATTCTTGCCTGAAAAACCCGTCCACATGTCGGACAATGAGTTGATTTGTCATCAGAAGGGTTTTTTAACACGATCATTCATGGCGTGTTGTATGGACTTAATTGCCTGTTGTCGTTTTGCTTAACAGACTGTTGCGCCGTTCTGTATCATAAGGCGCCAGGAGGCTCGGTCGGTGGCTAATGCCTCACAAGAATCATACCCAATAATAATTTCACAATAATTATTTAAGGAAACCACTTTGTTGAAATCACACAATTGTCCCCAACACACACAATGGAATAACATTCATCTGAACATAAAATATGTTCGTTATATAACAACATTAACATTCTTACTCTAACATTATACTTGCGCATGTCCAGAGTAAATCGTATATCCTCAGGAACTGTATTTTTATTTCACGATAGTTCTAAGTGAGTAACTGAAAACCAATCAGGTGTAGTTACGGATGTTCTTAGTTTCGTAATGTCCCGGCGAATTAAGTGATTTTCAAGCTAGCTGTTAAGTCACACCAAGCTATTTTATGGTTGAATTAAGTGAACGTTTTAGCAATGGTGAACGTACTGCCCTGAGAGACAAACACGTACAAGCTGCGAGAGATGTGTCTCATTTTATCATTTTAATATTATTATTATTCATTTTTTTTTGTGTATGTTAATTTTTTACCATAATTCTAACACCGTCGCACGCTCCCATCTCACGTTTTTCCTATTTTCACATGTTTTACGGGACAAGGTCAATCTGGTCCTCTGAAATACTGGTGTCCAAAGCCTGGACCGCGGGCTGGTACCGGTCTGTAGATCAAATGCTACTGGGCCGGCCAACAAAAATTAAATTATTTCCATTTTATTTTTTGTGATGCATTTCAATCGAAATTGTGCGATTTTCCAAAGACAAGCACCTGGAGTGTTTTGAAAGGAGAAAAAACATAAACACGAAGGCCTGACTAAGTTTCAGATCGTCGCCATGTCATTAAATGAGAATTGACAGAGAGCATCATATTTAATGGCTAACTGTATCGCTAAGGGTAAAAGCCCGTTCAATATCGGTAAAGAAGTAATCTTCACCACCGCAAAAGTTTTATTCCGTGAACTTCTAGGAGGGGCTGCTGTTGAAAAGATAACACATGTGCTGTTTACACGCTTTTATTTAAGTCACAATGTTTGTATGTTGTATACATCCATCCTTACATCCATCCTTCCTTCCAAACTTGAAACGTAAAATTATACCACTTCGGAGATCTAAATTTTTTTTACCACAGATAGATCTTGGATGACAATGCATTGTATCAAAATTTCAGATCGATCGAATGTACCGTATTGAAATTATTGCATTTTTAGTTTATCTATAGTCTATATATAAGCATTGGTACCCGTCTGCTTTGTTGACATCCATGAGTTCACCACGTGAACACAACACCGTGGTATAAAACGTTGGGCGGGCGCTTATGAGGTGTTTGGTATAAAAAAAAATAGTGGTAAAAAAGATGTATGGGCTTCAGACGTGAATTTTAAAGAGTTTTTATTATAAGTTTTAAAAAATAGCTGTAAAAACAAAGTTTTTGACTATAAATCCCTTATATATGAGACATAACTAAAAGTAGTGATTATGTTAAAAGCGTGTCCTTTTTAAAAAAAGATTTTTTAAATATTTAATTATTTTAAGCTAGCATTACAATTTAATTAAAATAAATTATTAACTAAAAGCAATATATAATATAAACTTATAAATCGGCCCAGTGGGGTCGTGATAAAATTTTCAAACGTTGACCGGTCCGCGGAAAAAAAATTAAAAAATTAGGGACCACTGCTCTGAAACAGTCAAGACAGCGGTTCAACGAGTCCTTAAGTTCCGGGCAAATGGACGAAGTGACCAGTCGCGCCAGTTTCTCGGTCAATGCGTTAATCACGCAAGGAAGGTTCATTATCACGCGTGCACTTTGATGACCCTGGTGACACCTTACGCCTTCGTCTCCCCACACCCCACAACAACAAGAATGCGGTTAACAAAGTCAGTTGCACATGTTTGTTTACTTTGTTATGGAGAGTCCCATTCAGTCATAGAACAACATTCAACCTGGCACCGGTACATATCGGTCATGTGGGTTAACGTGTTATATCGCATCAACTTACGGTAGCATTGTCGGCACGCGTTTGTTTATCTCCAGGTATGTAAGTATGGAGAGTACTTTTAAACCCTAGAAAGTACTCGAGTCATTTGTTATAGACAGTACTATAAGCCCCCAAAAGTACTCATGCTCATTGTAATATACGGTACTTTTAGTTCCACAAAGGACTCATGCTACTTGTTATAGATCAGGGGTCTCCAAACTACGGCCCGCGGGCCAGAGGCGGCCCGTGAGGCCCTCTTATCCGGCCCCTGGAGACCTTTTAATCTCCAAAAAATAAATAGAGGTAAAAAAAAAGGTTTTTAAAAACCACGTTTTTATAAGTTTACTAAAAAGTATAAAATAATTTAAAACTAATAAGTTCAAGTACTTTTATATAATATGACTAAAAACGTTGGGCGGGCGCTTATGAGGTTTTACATATGAAGTTCACTCATTCTCTCACTTATAGATATTTTTTTGCCTTCTTAATTATAAATCTTTAATTTTTATACCAAACCCCTGCCCAACGTTTTTAGTCATATTATATGAAAGTACTTGAACTTATTAGTTTTAAATTATTTTCTTCTTTTTAGTCCACTTACAAAAACGTGTTTTTTAAAAATATTTTTAACCTCTATTTTGTTTATACCAAAAACATCATAAGCGCCCGCCCAACGTTCTAAAAACACGGTCATGTGGTCACGGGGTGAACTCATAGATATCAACAAGAGCAGTCGGTACGGATGCTTATATATAGATAAAATAAAAAGTTCAATAATTTAGTAACGGTACATTCGATCAATCTGAAATTTTGACACAATGCATTGTCGTCCAATATCTATCTGTGGTAAAATTTTGATATCTCTAGGGCCAGCGAAAGTGATTTAATTTTAAGGTGGCAGATTTGAAAAATTGTGGACCGACAAACAAATCCACAGGAACGAAAGCGAGTTAATAAAACGTGGTTAATAAAACAAACCCGTAAAAATAAAGTTTTTGACTATAAATCCCTTATATATGAGACATAACTAAAAGTATTGATTATGTTAAAATGCGACAAACATTTACAGACTGGATCTGTGTTAACTCCCCTTTGCTTTATAACCCCGAGGGGGGAGGGTGGGAGAGGGGAAAGTTCTGGTCACCGATCGCTGGACCAAGCTCAGTGAGACACTTAACATGTAAACAAAAGCATGCCGGTACATCGACCATGTGGCGTCAACGCGCGAACTGAGCTGTCACGCGAAAAAAATATTAACAAACCGTGAAATTGAATTACATACGTCGTAAATAGATAAACTAAAAATGAATTAATTTAATTACGGTACGTTCGATCGATCGATCGGAAGTTTTGATAGGATGCATTGCTAGGTGACACGGGTCCGTGTGCCAAATTTCAGCTCGATGGCTTCACGGAAAGTGGGTCATTTTTTATTTTTGTTTTTCCGCCCGCCCAAGACAGAGATCACGACAGAGAGAGACGGTGGTGAAGTTAATATAAGGGATTTAATAAAAAGATACTACTTTACCTGTAGTTTACCACAAAACTGTGTGTAGTTGGCCCAAAACTGATGTTTGACATTTAATGCGCCTTCCAGCAGAAAAGTTTAGAGACCCCAGTTATACACAGTACTTTCAGTTCCACAAAAAAAAACCGTGCTTCTGTTATAAACAGTACTTTCAGTTCCACAAAGTACTCTTGCTTCCTTTTATAGGCTGTACTTTGAGTACTATGTTAATTGTTCACTTGTCTCGTGGCTTAACAACGTCATCAGTTTTATGAAATGTGACGTGAAAACCAATTCCATTGGAGCTGGGAAAATGTAACTTAACAATCAAGTACAGAAAAAAGGAGCTGAATAAATATAAACTCCGATTACATAGCTGTCTAATTATACCGACAACTTCTATTACACCATATGTTGGATCCATAATGTTGAAATAGGATATGTGAGACAAAGAAAGGGATATCTCATTACAAACTGCTATTATTCTTAGACAGGATTTCATAAACAATTTTTGTTCTAGGATGAATATAAATTGACAACGCATTTGAAAAAAAAATTCGTTATCATAAATTTATAAGCCAGCTTTAGTTTCGGTCAAACTGATTAATATTAAAGAAGAATAATTAACAATAATCTTCTGCTATATCCCACAAAATACCACCGATATTTGAAGTATAATGTGACCCTATTTAATACCTGGATGATATATTACTTGCTTTTCGCGATGCAATTACTAGACTTTTTTTATCTTTCGTTAATTATTTATTTGTTGAAAAAAACAGCAACGTAAGATAAGACTTTTGTTTCTCAAAGTTGCATGTACAAGATCGCACACTATAAAAAATTATTTTTTTTTAAAGTGAAAAGACAAACAACGTTGGCACGTACAACTAATTTACTGTATACTTAAACATCAAGCTTGGATGAAGTGGCTTTATTTCACAGCTGCTCTTGTACTTGTAGGTTGATCGTCAGTTTATACACGTCTTTTGAGGATCAGTAAAAAATTTATCTCATCACAAGTTTGTCTCAACAGAAAACCTATGGGAGCTGCTTTAGGAACATTTTATTAACAGAAACTTTTTAAATCATCATTTCATGAAACAAAACTTACATCATTTTCAGAAATCTATCCCCCCCCCCTACCACGACCCACATTCAATAATGTTCCAACCATCATATATTTGAGAACCCTTCAGTTTCTGTTTATTACTTTCGTTGGAACAATAATTATAAGTAATTTTAGTTAATAAAAATAAGAAAAACCCGTAAAAAACCAAGTTTTTGACTATAAAGCCTTTATGTACGAGAAGAATTTAAAAGAATGTTCATTATAATACGCAGCGCCAGACCATCCAGAAATACAAAATTTCAGTTGTGTCGTAAAACATGTTTAATATAATGCGCACCGATCAGGAATATGTTTATAAAAAGAGCTGTCAATAAAATACGCACCTTATTGCGCGACAGGAAGGTTGTTCAATATAATACGCACCGCGACGCTCTATCTCAAAAAATAGCATGATACATAGGAATAAATAAAATAATCTAAAAAATCAATAATTTAATTACGGTACATGCGATCGATCTGAAATTTTGATACATTGTTTTTATCATCGGTACGAAACTGCCTGCAAAATTTCAGCTCGCTATCTTGCGAGCAAGTAGGTTAAAAATCGATCAAAAGTTTTGGCGACAAGCAAGCAATCAAGCAAGGTCGGTCGGTCGGTCGGCCGCAGACACCACGAGTTAATATAAAGGATTTAAAAAACAAACCCGTAAAAACAAAGTTTTTGACTATAAATCCCTTATATATGAGACATAACTAACAGTATTGATTATTTTCAAACATTTACAGACTGAATCTGTCTTAACTCAACTTTGCATCATAACCCTAGTGGGGGGGGAGGTGGGTGGGGGGAGGGTTGGGGGAGGGGTGGGTGGGGGGGGAGAGGGGAAAAGTCTGGTCACCGATTCGCTTGACCGAGCTCAGAGTGACACGTAAAATGTAAACAAAAGCGCCCGTCGCTTCGTTGGGTCGCCTCAATGCGTCAGCTCAAAATTTCACGTGGCAAAAAAACAATAATAAACCGTGAATTGAAATTACATACCTCATATAAGGATAAACTAAAAATGCATTAATTTAATTACGGTACGTTCGATCGATCTGAAATTTTGATACGATGCATTGTTAGGTAAGATGGGTCCGTGTGCCAAATTTCAGTTCGATCGGATCATTGGAAGTGGGTCATTTTCGACTTCTGTTTTTCCGCCCGCCCGCCGAGCCCAAGACAGAGAGAGACGGCCGCGAAGTTAATATAAGGGATTTAATAAAACAAACCCGTAAAAACAAAGTTTTTGACTATAAATCCCTTATATATGAGACATAACTAACAGTATTGATTATTTTCAAACATTTACAGACTGAATCTGTCTTAACTCAAGTTTGCTTCATAACCCTGGGGGGGGGTGTGGGGGGGAGGGGGGAGGGGTGGGGGGAGAGGGGAAAAAACATTGACAGACTGACACCGAGTGATGTCCCTTGTCTTTAATAAATGGGGGTGGGACGTGAGGGGGTGTCGGCTCGACGGTCGGCGTCAACTCAAACTCACGTGAAATTGGAAGAAAAAAAACAACAAAAAAAACGTGAATTTAAATTACATACCTCATATAAGGATAAACTAAAAATGCATTAATTTAATTATGGTACATTTGATCGATCTGAAATTTTGATACGATGCATTGTTAGGTCAGACGGGTCCGTGTGATAAATTTCAGTTCGATCGGATCATGGGAAGTGGGTCATTTTTGACTTCTGTTTTTCCGCCAGCCGAGCCCAAGACAGACAGAGAGAGATGATGAGAGAGACGGCCGCGAAGTTAATATAAGGGATTTAAAAACAACTTACACCAACATGAAGCGTCCTACTGTCATAATGAGGCAGGCTCTGTCCTACTCCAGCACTGCATGGCCACTCAGGCCCAAATGCAGTCTTTTCGCTGGTATGCGCGGAATTCATTCTAATGTAAATGTATATTTACACTTTTTAATTAAAAAGTAGGGGTGCACCGGATTTCGGCTCTGGCTCCGGCAAATCCGTAATCCAGCCATTTTTACAAATCCGCAACCGGCAGAATTTCACTTCATAAATCCGGCAAAATCCGGCTTGCCGGTGGAGCAATAAAATATATATTAATATAATAGCTTCGGCTCATCCGGAATCCGGCCATTTTTACACACCCGGCTCCGGGTTAGGCTCCGGCGGGATTTCACTTCATAAATCCGGCCGGATTTCAGAAATTTGAATCCGGTACACCCCTACTTTTTATTCATATTTATTTATGGTAAACCGTTGAGATATCTGACCTTGCGGTTGTGAATCAATGTGTGCTCATCTATAATTGGGTCCCTATGCTCATCTATAATTGGGTCCCTATGCTCATCTATAATTGGGTCCCTTTGCTCATCTATAATTGGGTCCATATGCTCATCTATAATTGGGTCCCTTTTCTCATCTATAATTGGGTCCATATGCTCATCTATAATTGGGTCCCTGTGCTCATCTTTAATTGGGTCCCTGTGCTAATCGATAGTTGTGTCACTGCACTTATCTATAACTGGGTCCCTGTACTCATTTATAATTGGGTCCCTGTGCTCATCTATAATTGGGTCCCTGTACACATCTATAATTGGGTCCCTGTACTCATCTATAGTTGGGTCCCTGTGCTCATCTATAATTGGGTCCCTGTACTCATCTATAATTGGGTCCGTGTACTCATCTATAATTGGGTCCCTGTACTCATCTATAATTGGGTCCCTGTACTCATCTATAATTGGGTCCCTGTACTCATCTATAATTGGGTCCCTGTGCTCATCTATAATTAGGTCCCTGTGCTCATCTACAATTGGGTCCCTGTGCTCATCTATAGTTGGGTCTCTGTGCTCATCTATAATTGGTTTCCTGTGCTCATCTATAATTGGGTCCCTGTGCTCATCTATAATTGGGTCCCTGTACTCATCTATAATTGGGTACATGTGCTCATCTATGATAAGGTCCCTGTGCTCATCTATAATTGGGTCCCTGTACTCATCTATAATTGGGTCCCTGTACTCATCTATAGTTGGGTCCCTGTGCTCATCTATAATTTTGTCCCTGTGCTCATCTATAATTTGTTCCCTGTGCTCTTCTATAATTGGGTCCTTGTGCTCATCTATATTTGGGTCCCTGTTCTCATCTATAATTGGGACCCTGTGCTCATCTATAGTCGGGTCCCTGTGCTCATCTATAATTGGGACCCGAAGACGCCAAATTATATTTTTACTAGCTGACCCGCGGCGTAGCATACGCCGCTAATGATTTGGTGACGGTTGAAGACTTCATGAAAGACACAGTTGTCAAAATGGGGTGGGTTTGGGCAAACGACTGTGAGTGAATGAAAAGAAGGAACTCTGGAGAGACCCGCGGCGTAGCTTACGCCGCAGACTTGTTCATCATAGAAAGTGCAAAGAACGGTTGGGGGGGGGGATGAAAGTAAAGACACACAAAAAGCAGCACTAAGTAAATAAAAAATAGCGAGTAAACGTAAAGACATGCACACTGAGGTTGTTGTTACCCACCTCCCATTTATTAACCGACGTTCACTCGCGTTGTTTTGATTTCTTCGTGCTGTAGTTTGTGTCCGTTCTTTCTCCACTCTCTTTGCACTCTCCATGAGCAAGTCTGCGGCGTATGCTACGCCGCTGGGCGTCTAGTTTCATAATAATTATAAATCCTCAAATCCCATTTTTACATCGTTCCCTTTTCAAAAATTAATATATAAGCATAAAACAATGACGTCATATAATATTTTAATACAAAATCGATTGCAGCGCCACCTAACAGCATTATTCCATCCATACATACATACAGACAACGGGAATTGTGTATATTGATAATCATCTTATCTGTTACAGACGCTCCTTCTATACAGAAGATTATTGCGTTCTAGGCTTACTCACCATTTATATATACGTTAATAATTTATTTATTTGGGGAAATAACAACATCAATACGTTTTGTAACTTTCTAAATTTCTTCAGCATCATGAGAAAAATAATCTTTCGTCAAAATTTCATTTGGTTGCATAATATTCCCATGAATGATACGTTTAAAAAAACATCCAAACAAACACATGCACATACACACACATTAAATAAAAAGATTTATAAAAAATTTAAAGTGGAAGGGTATAGCAAATGTGAGAGCTTTGAATGCCATAAAATTAGATCTCTGTACTTTCTCCACAGCTGTCGTGATTGGCTATCACTGTTAATAGACCCTGTTTCCGGTTCGATAACTCGCTGCTGGGAAGAGGGGAGGACAATTCCGGATGACGTTTTGGTGTCTGGGAGAGGTCGTGTTCTCCGGGTTTTTTTCTTGGAATAAAACAGAATTTAAATATTGCCACGTCGGGCGGAGTCCTGACATGACATGCGAGGAGATAAAGAAATGTGTCGAGGACATTTCTGAAACATGAAACCACATGACGTCAGCTCTTACCATCTCGCCGTTGTTATAAGTTTATCAGATGTATCTTTTCTATTTCTATCATATTCTCTTAGCAGCGTAATCTTTTAAATTGTCATGATACACTTTTATCAAACTTAACTTTTTAGTTGGACGGTCAACTGTTTATGTTTAAATTGAAAAAAAAGCTTCCGAAAATATCACTAGTCGAACGTGTTTCTCTAAATATTTTCAAAACGTGTCATCAACTCCGATTTTATAAGAAAAAATTCTAAAAATTGTTCTTTTAAAAAAAGCATTTTAAATATTTTTTTCAAACATTTTCCTAATTTTCTTTAAATCACAAGGATGACCATTTCCCTATTAATTTACTTCAAATTGAGGTATGTACCCCCCAAAAATGATTTTTGTTTTGTCTGGTTTTTTTCGTTATACTTAAACACTATTCAAAAATAATAAATCTTACCAATGGAGTCCAATAAATCTTTTGTGATCGAAAATGTGTTTAATTCTTGTCCCTTAAATACACTTTCAAATTACTCATTTTTGTAGCGATATTTTTAAACAAATCCTGATGAATGATATGATACCACATTGGCATGTACGTTAACGAACAGTGTTTTTCTCCACCCCAAAAAATATATTAATATTTAATATTACGTGCGTCACAGGAAAGCACATAGCCGTTATTTCAACACGTGTTGTGTTTGTACAGCACCACTATAACGTTATTACCGGTGTGATCTGTGGTAAGACGATAATTGTTGTCACTTTCTTTTCTAGAGATTTATCAAAATAGTGGTTTTTAAAGACAGAATTGTGTCACAGAAGTTGACGGGTGAATTGTATGACAGAATGTGACAGCTGAAATGTGTGACAGAAGGTGACTCGCGAGTTATGTGACGGAAGGTGACACGTGAATTTTGTTACAGAAGGTGTCACTTGACTTATGTGACTGAAGGTGACTCATGAATTTTGTGACAGAAGGTGGCACGTGAATTCTGTGACTCAAAGTGACATGTGAATTGTGTGACAGAAGTTGACACGCGAATTGTGTGATACAAAGTTACACGTGAATTGTGTGATACAAAGTTACACGTGAATTGTGTGATACAAAGTTACACGTGAATTGTGTGATACAAAGTTACACATGAATTGTGTGATACAAAGTTACACATGAATTGTGTGATACAAAGTTACACGTGAATTGTGTGATACAAAGTTACACGTGAATTGTGTGACAGAAGGTGACGCTTGAATTGTGTGTTAGAAGGTGACACTTGACTTATGTGAATGAAGGTGACTCGTGAATCGTGTGACAGAAAGTGACCCCCTCCCCCCGGCACGTGATTTCTTAGCTTCAATCACAGTTGCTTTTGAGTTGACTTCCACGTCACGAGCAGACGACTGGGCTTCCAGTGACCTAATGGCCCACCCAGACCGGGGTTCATATTTTATTCTGGATTTTTTTCGTACCTAAGAGTGGGATCGTACTCTTGGGAGGTTTGGGGTGGAGGGGCATGGATGGAGGGACGTGGGGTGGAGGGGCGTGTGGTGGAGGGACGTGGGGTGGAGGGGCGTGGGAAGGAGGGGCGTGGGGTGGAGGGGCGTGGGAAAGAGGGGCGTTGGAAGGAGGGGCGTGGGGTGGAAGGAAAGGGACATTGGTCCGGTTTCTGGACATGAGAATATGAATTGTTGCAGAAAAAGTATGTTGTTTTAAGTGTGTGTGGGGGGAGGGCAGGGAATAGGTGCTTAGTGGTTAAGACTGATCTGAGATTGATGTATTATTGAATATTGACCAGGTATTTGGGAATAGTTGACTTTACAAACAGAGGCGTCACTGGGGGGGTGAGGGGGTGCGGACCGCAACGGGTGACACCATCACAAGGGGGTGACACCAAAGGGTAAAATTTTGTTTGTTCCCGTTAGTTGGCACGGGCAGAGTCAGAGGAGGTCTACGGTGTAAGTCGTGGGGGGGGGGAAGGGTGACATCGTGAGCTGCCACACCGTGTGCCCTTACCCTAGCGACGCCTCTAATTACATACTTGAGTTGTTTACCTCTGTGAAATACTTGGAGATGGAAGATTCAATTTACATGCTGTACAGAGTTATTTGTTAAAGTATTATTATAAAAGTCGTTACATTTTTATATTTCTTAATTGTCTTTTAAGTAGGTTTTTTTGGTTTGTTGATGTTTTTTTAAAAATTATATATGTGATTGTGTGTGTGTGTGTTAGGGTTTAAAATTTATTTTAATAAAGACCAAACACATTCTACTTTTCCACTAACTGTCATTTCCATCTGTATGATTTTAGAATTGTTAAAGAGGTGAAACGTGAGTGGGCATCCTGAGTTCGATAGACATGATTGGTCGCTAGCTGCAGTTGGATTAAAATTAAACAACACCACAATTAATGAACAAAATTATTTAAGTACTAGATTGTGCTGTGGTGCCGTGGTGCCTGCGGCGCCCACTTTATTTAGGATGACTACGACGTCCACCTTTTTCAAAAGCGCAACTAACTATTTTTATAAATACGAAATATTAAACTTTCTAAAATGTACAAAAAGTATTTTATAATAGGGGTTGTAGGGCGCTATATAGGGCGCCTATGGCGCCCACTTTGTTTTTTGTCAAAAGCCCAAGTAACTTATCCTTGTTTGATAAATACGAAATATTAAATTTCCTGGAATGTACACACATTATTTTATAATTAGCCATCATCAAATCCTCTTTTTACATTTCTCTCCCTTTTCATAAAATTAAAATATGAGCTAAACATTGACGTCATAGAATATTTTTTACAGCGCATCTTTAATTTTTAAAATTTTGCGCATCGATGCACACCTGTATTTTAAAATACAAGATAAAACAATGACGTCATATAAAAATGTTTTACAGTGCTAATCACCACACGATTTTTCAACTGCTATAGACTGTTTCACATCGTTCCTCAGCGTTCCACATCCAATGAGTGAGTGAGTGAATGACTTGGACTATTATATTATGTACTAGGTTTTGCTGCGGCGCCGTGGCGCCTGCGGCGCCCACTTTTTTCATAAGCCCAACTAACTTGTCCTTGTTTGATAAATACGAAATATTAAACTTTCTTAAATGTTCAAAAAGTATTTAATAATAGGGGCTGTAGGGCACCTACGGCATCCACTTTGTTTTTTGTCAAAAGCCCAAGTAACTTATCCTTGTTTGATAAATACGTAATATTATACTTCCTGGAATGTACACAAAGTATTTAATAATTAACCATCATCAAATCCTCTTTTTACATTGTTCCATTTCCAAAATAAAAATATGAACTAAAACAATGACGCCATATAATATATTTTCACAGCACGTTTTTAATTTGTAGTTAATTTGCTCACCTTTTGATGCACACTTTGTATTAAATATAAGATCAATCAATGACGTCATTTTACATTTTTTACAGTGCTAATCACCACACGATTTTTTAACTGCTATAGACTGTTGTACATCATTCCTCAGCGTTCCACATCCAATTAGTGAGTGAGTGAGTGAGTGAGGGAGTGAGTGAGTGAGTGAGTGAGTGAGTGAGTGAGTGAGCGAGTGAGTGAGTGAGTGAGTGAGTGAGTGAGTGATTGAGTGAGTGAGTGATTGTGTGAGTGAGTGAGTGAGTGAGTGAGTGAGTGAGTGAGTGAGTGAGTGAGTGATTGAGTGAGTGAGCGAGCGAGCGAGCGAGTGAGCGAGTGAGTGAGTGAGTGAGTGAGTGGTGAGTGAGTGAGTGAGTGAGTGAGTGAGTGAGTGAGTGAGTGAGTGAGTGAGTGAGTGAGTGAGTGAGTGAGTGAGTGAGTGAGTGAGTGAGTGAGTGAGTGAGTGAGTGAGTGAGTGAGTGAGTGAGTGAGTGAGAGTGAGTGAGTGAGTGAGTGAGTGAGTGAGTGAGTGAGTGAGTGAGTGAGTGAGTGAGTGAGTGAGTGAGTGAGTGAGTGAGTGATTGAGTGAGTGAGTGAGTGAGTGACTTGGACTATTATATTATTTATGATTATTACCATAGTAGCAAAATTTTATTCCATAGGTTAAGGAAATAAACCTCCCTAATCATATCTGTCTGCGATTAAAAATAAATTGAAATTTCGTTTCTGAACAGACTATCATACATACGATATAAAATTAAATTTGTCTTTTAAAAATCGAAGTATCTCATTCTTTCAACGCGACATAAATATTTTTTAAAAGGGAAATTGTTTGTTATAGCTTTATGAATACTTTTTAAATGTTTTTACTTCATACTAAGTGTCTAAATAAAAAGGTATTCTTGTAAAGAAAATTTTAGCAAAGGGATGGAAGCACGTATCTGATAGCTACACTTCTCCGTGCTAGAGTAGCGTCGCATTGATTTTTACATCATCATTTTCTAAAACCAAATTCCCCTCCTCCATACAGTAACATAAACTGCACAAACCGTGGACAAATGATAGCCTGTAAACGAATTAGACTTACAATTTGAAAGAGAAAACTTCACTATTACCGTATAGAATAAAAGAATATCTAAAATTTGAAAATATTTCAATTTTCTTTACGAATCCCATGATATGTATCTCACTTCCTTCGACGTCATTTTCTTTCCACACACTAATAACCCAACCATAGTAGTCTAGTTATGCGGTTCTCATACTCTCCTGTAACTACCCTAAAGCCCAGCCATGTAACCCCCATCCACCCCACCCCAGGCCCATCCCATAGGGCGTCTAACACGACATTTTCTCGCCACAGGTTTACAGCTTGGGAGAGAAGAGCATGGGGCCAATCTAGAGATTGGTTGGCGGAAGAAAAAATATGTATTGATGGGAGGGGGGGTGTAGGTGGTGATTTTAGGAATAGAGAAGATGGCCGTTAGCAGGGCCGGATTTCCGCCTAGACCCACAAGGCCCGGGCCTAGTGCCCCAGCCAGCCAAGGGGCCCCGTTGGTAGAATCTTTACATAATCCCCAAAAGCATAGCTTCATTATCAAAAAGCTTTATCGAAAATAATAGTATAATAAATATTTTTACTACATTTTGCATACACTCCCCAGTAGTCAATTGCACGGGGTTCCTTTGTCATTGTAAGCCGCGTTCTGAGCTGCTGTTGGGATATCGTGGAGAAGGCGTAGGGTGGGTGTGACAGATTGCACCACCAGTAAAAAACGGCACGACCCCGACTTCCCTCCTCCCGATACCACACACAGGACAAGACACCACCCGAGCCGGGATTTGGGTTTCAGATTACAGATAATTGACAGGAACCGGGAGAAAAATTTTTAATGTCGACTGACTTGACCAGAGGCCAGTGAGATGTCACAGATAGTTTATGGGGACCTGCCAAAGTTTTCAATGAAGTTCGTTTTAATGTCTTTAACTAGATGACATTCTACAATTTCACCTACATACCTTTGGTCACCAATATAGTGACAGGGAAAATGTTAGATCAGGGAATAGGAAGCCAGGGAGGCAAGAGAGGAGACAGGGTGCCACGAGTCTAAGCCGATGAGCCACCTAATAGGGAGCCAGTGTGTCGAGGGACGCAGTACAGAACACGGACGCATCACGCACGACCAGGTAACCCTTTTCTTTCATATTTTCGTCCTTTATTAAATTAATCGTATGATTGTATGTTTATATGTATTTATACACAGAAAAAAAGATTTACGTGAACCAAACGAAATTCTTGAATTAAGAAAATTCGAGGAATGCCGAAATTGTCTTGAACTTTAAAAACAAATTCACAAGGAAACAACAAATTAAAACATAAAACATTATCCCAAATAATTAAACAAAGTTCTATTGTTTAATTACACTCTTTTTTATATTCTTTATAGAAATAACAGATGTCACGATGTCTGACTTCAATAAATATCTAAGCGGGTTCCAGAAAAGAAAACGAAATAAAGAAAAAATTGAATTTAAAAAAACGTAAAAAAAACTAGTTTTTCACTATAAATCCTTTATGTACAAGACGTAACTAAAAGAATGTTCATTATAATACGCAGCGCAAGACCATCCAAAAATACAAAATCGCAGTTGTGTCGTAAAACATGTTTAACATAATGCGCACCGATCAAGAATATGTTTATAAAAAGTGTTGTCAATAGAATGCGCACCTTATTGCGCGACAAAAAGGTTGTTCAATATAATACGCACCGCGACACTCTATCTAAAAAAATAACATGTTACATAGAAATAAATAAAATAATCTAAATTTTCAATAATTTAATTACAGAACATGCGATCGATCTGAAATTTTGATACATAGTTTTTCTCATAGCCACAAAACTGCCTGCTAAATTTCAGCTCGCTAGCTTACGAGGAAGTGGGTTAAAAATCGATCCAAAGTTTTTCTGACCTACAAGCAAGCGAGGGTTCAACCAGACACCACGAGTTGATATTAAGGATTTAATTTAAAAAAAAACAACCATACAAAAAGACCGACATCGCTAGAGAGCGCATTAGCCGGATCTTTGATCTCAGGGAGAGCTTCTTACTTTGCCAGATGTGCTTTAATTTGCTCAATGCTGCCATTGTTTGGGCTACTCTGGCAAGAATTTCTGGCTTTGAGCCTTCGTCGGATAATATGGCCCCTAGATACTTGAAGGTGGAGACTTCTTCGAGTTTTTGCCCGTTTATCCGAATCTCGCTTGTGAATAATCTAAAAAATCAATTATTCAATTACGGTACATGTGATCGATCTGACATTTTGCTACATTGTTTTTATCATAGGTACAAAACTGCCTGCAAAATTTCAGCTCGCTAGCTTACGAGGAAGTGGGTTAGAAATTGATCCAAGTTTTGGAGACAAGCAAGGCTGCAAGGTTGCAGGCAAGCAACCAGACACCACGAGTTAATATAAAGGATTTTATTTTTTAAAAACGTAAAAAACCAAGTTTTTCAATATAAATCCTCTAAGTACGAGAAGTAACTAAAAGATTGTTCATTATAATACGCAGCGCAAGACCATCCAAAAATACAAAATTGTAGTTGTGTCGTAAAACATGTTTAATATAATGCGCACCGATCAGGAATATGTTTATAAAAGAGTGTTGTCATTAAAATACGCACCTTATTGCGCGACAGAAAGGTTGTTCAATATAATACGCACCCTTACACTCTATCTAAAAAAAATAACATGATACATAGGAATAAATAAAATAATCTAAAAATTCAATAATTTAATTACAGTACATGCAATCGATCTGAAATTTTGATACATAGTTTGTATCATCGCCAGAAAACTGCCTGCTAAATTTCAGATCGCTAGCTTACGGGAAAGTGGGTTAAAAATCGATCCAAAGTTTTGGCGACTGACAAGCACTCAAGGGTTCAACCAAGCAAGCAGACACCACGAGTTAATATAAAGGATTTTAAAAGACAAGGAGCTTCTTCGTAAAGTCCCTAAGTTAAACACATTTTTCGTCTCGTCTTCGTCTAGACCTAGTTCTGGCTCTAATTCTATTAGCACTTGTGCATTAGCCAGTAGCAGTTGCAGCGATGCGGCTGATGACCGTCAACAGGCAACTCCAAGAAACGTGTCTGACTGCAACGAGCTACCTGAAAACATTATTTCTGAAAACTTTGTAACAGCTACAAAAAAGCATTCTTTAGAAAATCCTGAATCTCATTTTTTTAAGTGACGATCCTGCTGAGTGGATGCTAGACGAAGTTACCTTGGATTACCTAGTTCAAAATGGCGTGAAACAAAATATTGATGACGACTTTTCTTCTTCAATGCGTCAGTACGCAGATAAAATCAGGTATCTATCGCTGTCACTTTTTAGCCGAATATTAAGCAATGGTGAAACACGACTTCGACATTTGGGGAAATTTTCCAAGAGCAAGGGTGCCGTGTTTTGCGCCCCTTATAAGATGTTTGGAAAAATGGGGGCACTAGCTAATGAATGGTTCAATGGCTGGAAAAAACGCAGTTCGAAGAATGATATTGAAAAGTCCTGTGAAAATGGCTATGCATTTGACACGCAGAGGAAACGTAAGCGTTAAGTCCAGTTCGACGAAGCAAAAGGAAACGAGACCGTTTACTCTGGAAGTAAAAGATTCAGAGGTACCATTTATAACGTCATTATAGATAGACTAATTACAGAACTACGGAGACGCGGATCTGTCTATGATGAGTTAAGTAAAAAGTTTGACTTTCTTACGAAACTACATGTTTTGGAATTTAAAGACATCCTAGAATGAGCCAGAAACCTTATAACTTTTTATCCGGGGGATTTGGATAGGACTTTGGAAAACGAGTGCCTGCACTTGCAAGCTCATTTGTTATCGAATTATGAAGTTATGGAGTTATCGTCACCGAATCTATACAAATAATTAAAGGAGAAAGGCTTTTTGGACATGTATTCAATCGTAGGAATTGCGCTACGAATACTTTAGTGCACACCACCATCAAACTGCTCAGCAGAACGGTCGTTCTCAGCGCTAAAGAGAGTAAAGAATTACTTTTAAGATCAAACATAGGAGAAAACAGGCTCAATTTACTCGCTGTAATATACATAGTCAGAAATAATGAAGTCAATTGACTATGATGACATCTTTTGCATAGAAGAAAGTTCGTCGTGTGGTTCTATAAATTTTATTCAATAACGTAAGTATAGTAACATAGACTGTATTATTCTGATGTTTATTAAATTAAAGTCATTAATTAAATTAAATTAAAATTGTATGCTCTGTACTAGTGAATTTAAATTGCAAACTTTACAGCTTCGAGAATGTCAAGTGCCTAGGGGCCTTAAGTCTGTTAAGTCCGGGCCTGGCCGTTAGATGGGAGGGGTGGTTGATTGGAGGGGTGAGCTGGTCAATTCCCAGTTTCGTTAAGTTTCATTGGCCGCAAACTTCTCATTGACACAAACCTGTTGGTTGCTCTATGTTGGTTGTTGTATGTTGGTTGTTCTATGTTGGTTTTTCTATGTTGGTTGTTCTATGTCTTCGACTTTTTTGTTTTTGTTTCGTCATTGAAATTCGCAGTGGACTTTTGTTAAAGAGTGATTCTTATCTTATCTTATCTTATCTATACAGGCGCTATTTCTATGCAGATGATAATTGCGTCCACAGACCATGACAGATGATCTGTTGGCAAGTGATGCAGCGTTCACAGGCCATGGCTTTGTGGGTTCCAGGCATTACCCAGCCGCCCAACTAGTGCTAGGTACCCATTCGGAGCTGGGTGACTCAGAGACGCCGAAGGCCCCGGGAACACATCCTTGCTTGATATGGATTCGAACCCGTGACAATCGGTACGCCAGTCGAGCGCGCTGCCACTCGACCACAGCGTCCCCATGTTTGTTAAGAGAGGGGCTTTAGTTTAATTTAATTTTGATATGACGCTCAATCCTCAGATGTTAAGTGTTTGAATTGTTATCTTTAAGGAGTTTGACATACTTGATATCAAGATGCTCTTAGGGCGCTTTAAATGAGATCTGCATCTTACAGCACATCACAATAGCTCTATCGCCTTAAGTTTAAACGAAATTTATTGGGATTTTTAAAAAGAATGTGTGGTAAAGACGTGAGGTTAAAAATAAATTCTTAGAACAAATGGTTCCTTTAAAAGGCAATATTTACTTATATTTCAGTTCAAATATTTATTAATTATTTACGATTGAACTAAACATCAATAAGTATTTTTTTTAAATTTTCATGTTTAAAAAAACAGACCCTGTTACTTAACTTAATATAGATAAATAAATTTCCGAAATATATCGTTGGAAACTGTTACATACATGTACATGTATAGTGTAGACTTTATCACGTTAAGTACATGTAGTTCGCTCTAAATGCAACTATTTAACAATAATATGTTATTAAATTTGATCACCGTCAGCAAACAACCTTGACCTTTTATTTTCTGGTATGATTCTAAATGAGGTAAAAGGTAAATATCAGTTTATTAAATCTTGCTTTCATAGAATGACAACCTATTTAATCGACATTTCTTTACTAGACTATTCTAACAGAGCTTATTTGTTTTTTCAATTCAATAAATTTAAGTGGAGATTTACAATTATGTTTCCTGTCCATCACCGCCCAGAATATGACCTTCGGGCTAATATTAAAAATATCTTCATTTCTAATTTTGATATTATTCTTGCTATAACAACATGTCTTTCCGGTGCTCATTTTCATGATTTGAAAGGTTTTGATTAAGGGGATCAGCGCTATTTTTATTATAATTCCCGTCCTGTTTTCAAATGTGTCCCAAGATTGTAAATGTCGGTAATGGTGTGACGACGTTTTATCGAGGCCGCGTTAAGAAAGGTTAATTTTTAAGTCCCAAGTGTCAGATGATTGCTAATTCGGGTGAACGTTCAATTATTTTTTAATTGTAACTGGACACAAAAATATCAACTGGCGTGGGATGCGTCGCCTATAAATAGTCTGAAATCTAAACGTTAGCTATGAATCATAGGTAAAGTTGAACGATTTTCTGTACAATCATTTTAAAACCTTATTTTTTATTATGTACACTGAGATACCAGGGTTCCAAAGCCAACGACTCGGCTCTCCGCTCTACACAAACACAACTAGACCACAGGCGACATTACACTCCTTCTCCGCTCTACACAAACACAACTAGACCAAAGGCGACATTACACTCCCTCTCTTACAAACCTTACACAATATTATGTCAAAAATGTCAAGACGTGGACGTTAACACGTCGAAAAATGTTAGCTTAACAGAGCGAGATTATCGCACCACAGGGCCTGCCGTAAAGACCCGGTCTCTGGTCGAAAAAAAAATGTCTTCAGCGTATGAGGCCGTCAATAAATGACGTCAGGAGATTTCAGCCGAGTTTTCATCTCCAAGCCCCCCTCATCACGCGGCGTCACATAAATATAGTTCCATCTCCAATATGACGTCACAAAGCTCTGCCCCACCCCCCACCCCCCCCACCATCTTCTATTTAAAAAACATGTTTCAAATGGCATGAAGCCATGTAAAAAGTCATTAGATAAAGGGCCAAGTGACCAAGGGTCCAAAATGGCGATGTGATGGTTTTTCCTTTTCGGTTCATCACCACGGCAGACAAACCTGTGACCAAGACCTCACCATCTATCAGGATCTTTCAGTCTCCACACAATGTCAGGGATCAAAACGCTAGATGCACCTAATGTAAATCTGAAACAAATAATATTTTAGATATCACTGGTTTGACTGATCTTTTAGCTAAATCGAATTGCATGTTAAATTGTTATTGTTGAGGTATAATAAAATAATGGCTGTTCATAAACTTTTAACATTTCAGCCTTCAATGGTGACGTTATTGGGCGAAAAGCCGTGCGCGGCATATTGTAGCTAACAAACATATTATGTTAAGCTTGAGATTAATCTATGTAAAGTTTTGACAAACACCTCGCTAACATGTGCCATCATACTGCGCAGTACCATCCAGCATTAGCATTGCCTGAGCGAGGGAATCAGTCGCCGCCCTAACCTCCCCGGCTATGTCCAGCGCCATTCAGCATTATCATTACGTGAGCGAGGGAATCAGTCGCCGCCCTAACCTCCCCGGCTATGTCCAGCGCCATGCAGCATTAGCATTGCCTGAGCGATGGAATCAGACGCCACCCTAACCTCCCGGGCTATGTCCAGCGCGGGGTATGACGTCAACAGATGCAGTACAATTTCGGGGGCTTGGCTGCAATACCGACGGTTTAAGTCCATGTTGTGGTCTAGCCTGTTGAAATATGAGTTGGTAGGGCGATGCTCCGATACTATTTGAGCCAACATGCTGCGACTCAATATTTCACCATTGGTCTGTATTGTCTGGCTTGGACTTGTCAGCCGCCGGCCCATTCCTCGAGTCTTTGGAGTGGTCCACCAAACAAGGTTCTCGCCCATTGATAATTTACTCGGACATCTGGTTGTTCCTGGGCAATCTGCAACAGATACATTGGGTTTTTTTTTGTTGATCTCGCCAGTTGGGAGTGAGATTTTACGGGGGCTGATGGGCTTTTTATGGAATTACAAACATATTCTCTTCATCGGTGTCTTTTAATAATAATATAACTTTGTTTTCTTCCTCAAAATGACGTTGAGATAAGTGGTTTTCGATTGATGGTCAAGTTGAATTCCCAACTTATTGCAATCACAGAACCACATCAATTAACTATCCTTAGTTTATATCCAGTTTAACAATTTATTACTAACTGGTGTATCTTTTTTATTCCTTTATATTAACTCGTGGTGTCTGTTTGAATGTTTGTTTGCCCAAAAAACTTTAGATCGATTTTTAACCAACTTCCTCGTAAGCTAGCGAGCTGAAATTTTTCAGGCAGACTTGTGCCGATGATAAAAATGATGTATCAAAATTTCAGATCGATCGAATGTAATGTAATTAAATTAATGAATTTTTAGATTATCTTTATTTATCTCTATGTAATATGTTAAATATTTTTGCTACAGTGTCGTGGTGCGTATTATATTGAACAACCTTTCCTGTCGCGCAATAAGGTGCGTATTTTATTGACAATACTTTTTAAAAACATATTCCCGATCGGTGCGCCTTATATTAAACATGTTTTACGACGCATAACTACAATTTTGTATTTTTGGATTGTCGTGTGCTGCGTATTATAATGAACATTCTTATAGTTATGTCTCGTATTTAAAGGATTTATAGTAAAAAAACTTGTTTTTACGTTTTTTTTTAAATTTCAGTGCTACCATATAAAAAATATTACTACTCTTAACACTCAGCCTAGAAGTGGAATATACTTTTGAACACTTTAAAGTACAATGAAAAAAAAATTATAAACGAAAGAGAGGGAGATACTAAAATCGATTTTTCTCAGATGCCATTCAATAATTTATCCAAGTCTTACAATCATATGTATGTTATAGTGTGGGAGAAGGACGATGGGGTAAGGTTTACGCACATACATCTCTAGTCTCTCTTGGTTATTCAAACATTTAGACATTTCAAAAGCTGTAATCTGCTGGTAATACGTCTGTTTCATATTGTGGAAAATAATTTTTAAATGTTTGGTTAAGTTTGCTTTTATTGGGCGTTTAAGTTGTACACGTGTAAGCAAATTTAGACCCATGTGAATTCAGTTTTTAAAAAATGCCCACAAAATGATTTGAGAAGCCCCGAAGAATCTGACCGATGCATTCTTATCTCCTCCGTCGTTCGGGCCGTTCACCCAGGATGCCAAGCGGCATAGGGGAATGTCGGAAGTTGCGAGTCGGGGCCTGGGGTTGTAGCTCGGCTGTAGATTGGATAGGTCAATGTGGAGGTGGTGGTGGAAGCTACGTACTGAGTTATGTTGATATGGGCTGTGTGTATTAGGGGGGGGTGTGGGGGGGGGGTGATTTCAGAGCCTGACTTTTCAAGATTCACGGAACATCTGCCAGGAATCAGTAAACACGTCGGAAATCTGGCACGGACGCATTGCCTTCCGTTTGAAGACACCCGGATGTTGTTGGTCAATAAGTTTTACGATTGGCAACGTAGCGAGACTTAAGATGAATGCAGGTTATTTGGTTTCAAGCCCAGATTCAACGTTGGAAGTTTAACTCTGGGTTCAGAAATGAATGTAATTTGTTTCAAATGTGAACCTTTAAGATAATCTTTCTGATCAGTGTAAATGTGTAATTAAAATAATTATAAATATTATATATAATATACTATTACATTATATGTAATATTATAAATTCGCTTAGTTACTGGGTACATTTAATTTATGCTACTACATTTTTCTTCATTCATGCCTCCTCTAAAAATTGATTCCACGTATTTGTAAGCAGTCTTGGAAATGTACTTCTTATCAGGCGATATGCACACATTTACACACCAGTTACTAATAAATTATTTATTTAGATACTCTACGGAATTCTATTGATAAAGACAACACCTCAATGTTTATAACTTCTGTGCCTAATATAGAGTGACATACGACATGCAATAAAAATAAATTTCAATATAATGCAAATTAAAATTTTAATTTAAATGAAAGATGTAAATCTTAAATAAGTGACCGTCCATAAATGACTTCACGCACCTAGAGAGGGGGGGGGGTCACCCAGGGGTTCACACAGGGGGGTCACACATTCGTGACGATGTGTGAAGAGGGGGAGGGGGTGTTTAAGAGATGTGACATCACATCAAAATGGGTAACTTCAAATTAAAGTTCCACTTAAATTTTTGATTGCTTTCAATTAATTTAATGGCGTTTTACATGGCTTCACGCGTTTTACGAGATTAGAGTGGAGTCTTACACTAAATATATACCGGTATTTAAATACTTAAATACTAAAAGAGAAAATAAGGCTTTTATGGGGAGGGGGGGGGGCAAAGCTTTGTGACATCTTACTGGAGGGGGATGGGTCTAAGTTTTTGTGAAGACGTGTGACTAATTGGGTTTTGAAAACGAACAAAATTCCGTGATGTCATATTTGGACGGCCCCTAAGTTTCACAATTACTTAAAATGAATTATTAAAATAATTAATTTCTCAAAAACTACCTTAAATTGCCAAAATATTGTTATGATATTTCTTTAGCTTACGTATTTAAATTTGATTGTCTATAAATTATTAAATGAGAATAATTTCCAATATTTTTTTTTACATTTATAAATGTTTACATTATATTTTTATTTACTTCTAAATTCTATTTTAAACACTATAAAGTCTCAAATAATTTCAAATATGAAACTAATAAATAATGTATAGGCTACGGTACGGGTTTATACCTTAATGATATGATACAATTTTCTACTATTACAAACTAATAGATTTAGTATTATATTCTAATAATAATTAATTAAAATTGCATCATAATTTTTATTTTCAGTTTTAACACACGTAATCATTTTTATTTTTAAACCATTTATATTTACTCGTGGTGTCTGCACCCTTGATTGCTTGTCGCCAAAACTTTTGATCGATTTTTAACCCACTTCCTCCTAAGCTAGCGAGCTGAAATTCTACAGGCAGACTTGTGCCGATGATAAAAATGATGTATACAAATTTCAGACCCATAGAATGTAATGTAATTAAATTAATGAATTTTTAGATTATCTTTATTTATCTCTATGTATCATGTTATTTTTTGAGATAGAGTGTCGCGGTGCGTATTATATTGAACAACCTTTCTGTCGCGCAATAAGGTGCGTATTTTATTGACAGCTCTTTTTATAAACATATTCCTGATCGGTGCGCATTATGTTAAACATGTTTTACGACACAACTGCAATTTTGAATTTTTGGATGGTCTTGCGCTGCGTGTTATAATGAACATTCTTTTAGTTACGTCTAGTACATAAAGGATTTATAGTAAAAATCTTGGTTTTTTACGTTTTTTCAAAATTTAAATACATGTACAATGTGGATCACAAGCATATTGGCTGCTTGTTTTCGGGATTGTTCCGTAGAATTTCATCTCACTGAAGATTTTTCGTACCAATAACATTTTCTTGTATAATCTCAATTGTTGTGCATCGGAGACACACTATAGACACACTATAGACATACTATAGACACACTATTGACACACTATAGACACACTTAATACACACTATAGACACACTATAAATGCCTAACGCATGATTGTATGTTGACAGATATTGACACATAATCTTTATAATTGTGAGTCCACATGGTGTTTCATAACTAGTGCCCACACCATTGATTTTATAATATGCTTGGCGCCAACGCTTTTCAATTTGTAAACATATGTAATTTTAAAGGAAATGGTAGTGGTTGCGAAAATTAATTTTGTCCTTTATAGTTCAATATTTATTTTTAAATTTTAAAAAGAAAAAAAATTCCTTTACCCATTTTTGAAATTAAAATAAATATTTCATGCCAATCTTTAAAAAAGAAAAATATAGTACATATTTACACTTTTTATTAAATAATAATATTACATACCTAAATTAGTAACTCATGTTACACATATCAAAATTACAATAAACATAAAATAAAAATTAAAGCTTAACTATTTTTTTTAAAATGAAGTTTCAAAACAGCAGAATTTTTCGGTTTCATTTTTCAAAACACTTAGAGACCTTGGCTAAGGTATAAAAATTTACTCTCAAAACTCAAACAAAATGTTTCTTTACTTTTGAAATTCTAAACCATTCCTCTGACATTTGCTTGACATTAACACTTGTGTGTCGTTACTGGCAAATTATTGTTGGGTGACCCCGACACGATGCTCGGTGTAATTACCCTCCGCTTTACATTCACAAGGAAATTGACGATTGGGATCAAAGTTGATCTTTTTGAAGCTGGTGTTATTTTCCGTGCATTTGGTGCGCAGTTATCATGCGCATCAACGACCAAGCAGCCGATGAGAATGCATCACGCTTCGCAATTAGAGCAAGAGCCTTTCGTAAAGTACAATTCGAGAAATAAACAGACACCAAGTATCTATCAGTAGATATATCTTTTCTGTCGATAATAATAGTATAGGTAAATTTATGTTGTTGCTGAAATTGTTGATTTACTATAATTATTTGGGATCAAATTGTGCCAAAAACTTGAAGAGTACAAAATGATAATATTTTCAGCCAAGTACTGCACCAGTAACATTTTAGCCAACTACTATACATGTATAAGAAAATCACATTTTAGCCAATTTCAATAAATATACTAGAGGATCACATTTAGGCAACTATTGTCAATGTTCCAAAGCATCACAATTTTCCTAATACTGTCAAAATATCAAAGGCCAACATTTTAGCCAACCAGTCGATTGCATGATAGGATCATATTTTAGCCAACCAGCCAATTGCATGATAGGAACACATTTTAACCAAACAGTCAATTGCATGTTAGGAACACATTTTAACCAACCAGTCGATTCCATGATATGATCACATTTTAGCCAACCAGCAAATTGCATGATATGATCACCCTTCGCCAAATATCTTCGTTGTTTTCTATGGTAAGATTTTGCCAACACCTGTGTTGCCTTCCGCAGGTGTAATTTATTAAAATTTGCACTTATAAGCTTATTAATAATAATTTGGCTCGTTAACACGGCACTAAATGCAAGATCCAACAATAACTGACAGAACAATAAACAATTAAGTACTGGATACCTGGTGATTAGTTAAATTTAAAAAAAAACACTTTGACTTTAATTAACGTAAATTACAAGTATACAATGTAATTTTTCGAAATAAATAAGGGCCACTCACTCGTATCATCCGCATCATCAAGTCAAAATAATATAAAATAACTAGAGTAGTGCCGCTTGCAATTAGATTTCGCTCTCTAATCGTCTCTAATTCTCTCTCTCTAAATCTCTTTCTCTTTCTCTATCTCTCTCTCTCTCAATCACTCTCTCTCTCCCTCTTTTACTCTCTCTTTCTCTCTCTCTCTCTGTATTCTTCCTACTCTCGTTGTCTCTCTTTTCATCTAATCGCTCTTTAGATGTATACTTCTAGAATCTTTTAGACATACAGAAAGGACGAGAAATCATATTATAATAATTATTTAGATCGACTATGCATTATCAGACATTCCTAGAATGAGCTTGTTTTTTTTTCCCTTAAAAAGGTGTTGCCAAAAAAGCAATAATTAGGTCAACCTTGCAATCCTTGGTATTATTTCCATGAAATCCTACAAAACAACATACTGTCATTAAGCACACTGGCGACTTTTTACCCGAAAATCAAATCCGATTCTATGTATATCTACCTCCCTATCCCACTGGTTCTCTCGCTTCCATTCCGTCATTCGTTCCCTCGCATGCTCTCAGGACACATCCACCCACCCCCACCACCCTTACACCTAACAACCGATCCTCCAGAAATTGACCACCCCTCCCCCCCCGGAACACTTCTACTCCATCCAAAAACAAATTGGCTAGTTTTCCCAGACAAGTCATTCCCGTCAAATCTCTCTCCCCACTCCCACCCCCGCTTAAACCCATTTCTAGTTGTTGCCTCCCCTTTTCTACCGTTTTTATTCCCCTTTCCTATTAAGTAAGCATCTTATCACGTCACTTCCTTGCGTCTGCAGTCCAGTGGGTTTTCGGGTCGTTGTATTTCCGGTCTTTTATCTCGCCCGCCCCTTGTTATATTCGTTGTGCTCTAGGTGGTGTTATTGTTGTTGGTGTTGTTGTTGTTGTTGTTGTTGTTGTTTCAAATTAAAATGAACGTAAGACTTGTATTTTAAACTGTAACTTTGTTTATTTATGATCATTTGTCCAATTTGAACTTTAAATTGTAATTTCTTTCATATTTATAACCATTTGTCTATTTAGTTTTTTATTATTTGTTTTTTAGCTTTGGGAGCGAGTGTGGGGGGGGGCATTATTTATTTTATACAAGTCATCTGACCACAAATCAACAAGACGAGGGTGAACTTCTCCTCTCAGTTAAGGTTAGGTAAGATATAGATACACATTCTTCGGTTTTTCATTTATAATTGATCAGAGGAACGGTGGTCGAGTGGCATGTGCATGCATGTCATCTGCTGGCGTACAGATGGGTTCGAATCTCCGCGAAGGCAGGATTTTTTCCCGGGGCCAAGGGTGTTCCGGAGTCCACACGAGGTACCTGGCACTGGCGGTAAAATTTCTTAACCTGAAGATCTTTTCTTTTTCTTTTTTTTAAACAAGTGTCTATTCTTTGTGTGGTTAAAGTCGTGTGTTTTATTTGTTTATGTTTTAAAATGTCGTGTAGGTTGAATGCATAATTTTTGTTTGTGCTTGAACTGAATATGAAAAAATGAGTTTTATTTTATTGCTTGAAACCTGGTAACTATGTAGTTGGCACATCAGCAGCACTATCACGACATCCTGACCCGGTTGTTGGTACAACAGCAACACTATCACAACTGGGTTCATGGTACATCAGCAACATTTTTACGACCAGGCTGTTGATACAGCAACAGGATAACCACGAATTTGTCCGTTAGTACGTCCCATAATAAATGTCATTAGTAAACCGCTACATTTAAAACGCATAAATCTAGACTTACAGCCTGGTCCAATCGTGGAACAGTGGAATATACAAGTACACAAAACCTGTAACTTTGGATAAGACAATGGAGAGAACGGTTCTCAACTAAATCGAAAGACCTCAGGCACGGCGCCAGGAATTCACTGTCATCACGAGTGGGAATGGGGGGGGGGAGGGGGACATGACTGATTGCAGACCAGCGGTCCCCGTGGGATTTAACAACACGTCAAGCCGCTGTTAGGCCATCAGTGCTAAGGTCCTGGCTATTATGTTGACCACTAATTCATCCAGACACGTGTTCCGTCTTCATACACGGGTTAACAAGTTCATCTCCCCGGAAGTAGGCCAGAAGGGGGGAAAATCGGGATGGGGGGCGTTTCAGGTGGTGAAAAGTAGGATGGTGTAGATGGGGGGAAAAGAGAGAGTGTATAGGTGGGGAAGGAGGTATGTTTAGGTGTGGAAAAAATATGGAGAGAGAGGGTTTGGTGGGGGAAAAGGGGGACGATTAAGGTGGGGTAAAAAGGAAGATGCGTTAGGTGTGGGGAAAAAAAGAGAGGGGGTTAAGGTGGTGCAACTTGGTGGACGGTTTAGATGGGGGAAATAGAGAGAGGATATGTGTATATTTATTTTGAATCATTGTTTATGGGACTATTAACGGATCTGTCATTTTCGTTATATTATAAGACACTTTCAATTTAATTTCATTAAATTTTTTTTTAAATGTGTGTGTGTATACTCTATGTCGGTAAAAAGAAAAACAACTACCTCATTTAAATAATGATGTAAACTAATGGTAAATACGTACACATTTTTAAATTTAACAATATAACATGTGTGTGTGTGTATGTGTGTGTGTGCGTGCATAGGTGTGCGTGCGTGCGTGCATGTGTGTGTGTGTGTGTGTCCGCGTTCCTGAAAAGTGACAGGAATTTTTTTTTAGAGAAACATAACTAATAACTTAAACATGCCAACTTACTTTACATATATTGACGTTTTACCATTATGTTTACCGTACAGCAAATAAGAAGAATTAAAATTGAATTGAAATTACATTAACATCTATGTGTTTTTATTGTATTCTTATTTGTTGAAATAAACAAAAAGACTTTTCTACACTAATACAGTATTGACATACTTTTTTTTTGTTACCACTTATTATATGAACCATATAGATGATAATGCTATATAATGTATCACTAAAACATAATATATTTTTTAGAAATATTATTTAATGATTTTAATGAGAATTAAAAAACATTATCATTGCATAAGCAAAAGATGAATAAATGATTAACACCAAATACAAGAACCGCAACTCTTGTACATGGTCTGTTTGGCAGGTGTGAGCTTGCCTCAGCCAACAGGAGCAGCTTGGTTCTGGTTGGCAAGGAGTAGCGCCGTCAGCAGGAGTTCTTCTGGCCTGCTGCTCCTCCTGTCACGCTGGTGCTGGTGCTGGTGCTGAGTGTCACTGTGGCTGTGGGGTTGAGCCGCGTCCACGTCCTCCGCGATGGTGATGGTAATGGTGATGAGGGCGGTCAGCAACATCCAGAGTTTTGCAGTGGATGCCATGTCGGTCTAGAACCTGGATATATTTTGTGGGGTGGGGGGGGAGGAACAATAATCTTAGATTAAGTGTTTTGGCGGCCACAGCACATGGAGTATAAAATGTCGTTGACGAAACTGCAATTAATTTAATAAACTGTGAAAATCTTTTAACACGAAATTGAGGGTACATGAGTATTTTTTCGTGCTAAAGGAATTTCCTGTTCAATCTTTTTAGAAAGAACATACTAGTTTGTCGAGACCGTATTATTATTTCGTGATAATCGATATTTATCAGTAAGTGTTGACGCGTTAAACGTATTTCACTGTATATTTACACCCACTCAATCTGAAGTGAAATTGTACACCTGTAAATATATATAGTGTATTCGGTAACACTTCTCTAAAGCACGGGTCACATCCAACTATCACATCGAATTATGGAACAGTATAACACATTAGCTTGGAAGTTAGTGCTACACATGGCAACACCTGAATATTCTAATGTTGCGATGCTGGTGCAATATTCACGAATGTAAGTGGATGAGGGCGTTGAGCGCATTGATGCAAATTACTTCATGCGATACGAGAGGGTGGGAAATAATTTAAGTAAATGTATTCCATTTTGATGTACTACTTTGATTCATTAAAACTTTTATTTAAAACGCGAGACTTCTTTTATATCGTACTAGCAGACCCGTCGTGCGTTGCAACGATCTCAGTAAAAAGGAATACATATATAGACAAAAAAGAAATTACTTTAAGGGTCACCGGGCACATCAGTTTAACATATGACGTTCGAAAATCTGTTCATTTTCATTACAAATATATAAATATATTTATCTATATTGCTCAATATCGTGTAAAATTGAATGGGGAATACAATATACTAAAAGTTTAGTAAAAACACAATTAGGGACCCCAGCCCCGAGGAAATGCCCATTATTAGTTCAGTGCCCTAAAGTAATTTCATATAGGCTCTTAAGTTTTATATTATACGGAGTTTAGTCCAAATCCAGTTATTTTCTCGTTATCTAACAATTAAACTAATTTTTATTTAGCTAATATAAGAAAAAATACATTAAGGGGTCAAGATGTACATTTTTAAAACCTGTTAATTTAAATTCAGTTTCATCATGGATATATTTCGCAAAATCGTTAAGAACTGAGTGGGAAATAATATTTTAGAGTATACAAAAAAAAACATTTGGGGCCCCCGGCCCATTCGATGTAAGATGTAAATTTCAAAATGCTATTCATTTTAATTCAGTTTCATCATGGATATATATTTCTCAGATATTTAAAAATAGAATGGCAAATAATATCTCAAATATTTTCGAAAAAAAAGACATTTGGGGCCCCCAGCCCTCAACATTTGGACATTAGTAGTGCAGTGCCCTTTTTATTTTAATATGCGCTACAAAGTTTTTATATACAGAGTTTGTTTAAGATGTATTCATTTACACAGTAGCTAACGCATAAACACATTTTTATATAGCTCATAAAAGCAAAAAACGACTTTAAGCGCCCCAGGACCCATTTAGTGCAAGATGTCAGTTCAAAACACCTGTTTATTTCAATAAATTTCATAGTGGATATATGTATCTATATTTTTCAAGATCTTTAATAATTGAATGGAGAATAATATCTTAAACGTTTGTGAAAAAAGACATTTTTGGCCCCCAGCCACGATTAAAGGAACATTAGGAAATTAATGCCATATAGTATTTCAATATAGGCTACCAAGTTGTTATACAAAGTTTGGTTAAGATCCATTAATTTACCTAATAGTTAACGCTTAAAGTAATTTGTATATAGCTCGTATGAGAAAAAAATCATATTATGGGCCCCCGGCACCCCATGAGTGTTAAATATTACAAAAAAGGTTGCCAGTTACCATCCCAGGAGCGTACTTTTTGAGCGTACACACAGACACACACACACACGCACGCACGCACACGCGTGCACACACACACACACGCACGCACGCACATACACACGCACGCACGCACATACGCACACACGCACCCACGCACACACGCACGCACGCACGCACGCACACGCGCGCATGCACACGCACTCACGCACACACGCACGCACGCACGCACGCACACGCGCGCGCACACACACACACACACACACACATACATACATACATACATACATACATACATACATACATACATACATACATACATACATACATACATACATACATACATACATACATACATACATACATACATACATACATACATACATACATACATACATACATACATACATACATACATACATACATACATACATACATACATACATACATACATACACACATACATACTTTGATTTATATATATAGATAGATTAAAACATAACTTGTGGAGCACCACAGTGAGCTAATATCACTTGCGAAACAAAAGGAATTTTAAAAAATTCAACACTTACCTCATGAACAGGGACGCTCCAAGTGGTGTATCTTTCTTGTCAGTTAGGTATTTCCTGGTCCGAGTGTACTTACTCTGTGTGCAGGGACGCTCTGTGTGGTGTATCTTTCTTGTCAGTTAGGTATTTCCTGGTCCGAGTGTACTTACTCTGTGTGCAGGGACTCTCTGTGTGGTGTATCTTTCTTGTCAGTTAGGTATTTCCTGGTCCGAGTGTACTTACTCTGTGTGCAGGGACGCTCTGTGTGGTGTATCTTTCTTGTCAGTTAGGTATTTCCTGGTCCAAGTGTACTTACTCTGTGTGCAGGGACGCTCTGTGTGGTGTATCTTTCTTGTCAGTTAGGTATTTCCTGGTGAAAGCGTGCTTTCAATCACCATTTCTCTGATTATATAACGCCATGCCCGTGTTGTTGTTAAGCAGACGAGATCTCCATTTCATACCATTTCCCCCAGGTTTTAATAATTCGATAATTAACCCCTCACTGGGTACCTGTGATCTGTAATATCGTTGAATTATAAATATTCAAATGACCCACCTTTAATCAAGCCCTTTTTTTATACCTGTGAAAATTAACATTGCTAAGTCAACTCATCCATTTAGTAAAAATGTCATTAAGGTTGCAACTGGCAGCGAGAATTTGTCTGCTTGGACCGCTTGATTTCAATTAGGTCTGTGCGAATAAAAATTACGCTTATTGTTCCGAGCTCTAGACTGTTAGTGACAGTGTCTCGAACTTTATAATCGACGTCAGAAAGAAGTTTGATCGACATTTAAAGAGAAAAAATGGAGGGGGGGGGGAGATAATGTCATCTGAGGGAAATGTCTTTAATATTTATCGTAAAGAGAGGGGGTAAAGGGGGAGAGGAGGTTGAGAATACACTTGTTGGAGACTGATTTTTTAAAAAAGAGATGAAAATAAATAAATAAAGGAAGATTTTTCTGCAAATGGGATTACAGAACCCCTCGTGGTATTACAATGTATCTCGTGTCATTAAATTACCTTTCATTGGACTGCAGTATTCCTTGGCTTCTTTTCGCTAACCGAGATGCATTTTAGAAAACGTTTCAATGTTCCTTTATTTTAAATGAAAATCGATCCAGTGAACTTTTAACGTGTAGTGGGTTTAACTCTCTGCATCTCATTCATTTAAATGTTTATGTTTAAAATTAGCTTCCCGATATGACCACCAGCTTGTATACAATTCGTCATTACATTCGTGTTCTGAGGATGAAAGATTGATACAGAGTATATCAATATCAACACTTGGAAATGTCGTTCCGGAAAAAAAGAAACATTGTTTGAAATCGCTCACATCTACACCAATCATCTCAAGTCTTTCTAATGTTTAATATATTTAATTTAAGTAGCTATGGGGGCTACTGAACTACAGGAACTTGTTGCTGACCATCCAGGAGTTACTGAAATTGACCTAATAAGACCCATGCTCGGATTTTTCATTCACTTATAATACACTTCCTCCCAACCCCCCCGGCGACCCCACTCAACAATCTGATTTTTTGTTTGTTTTTAAATGAATGAAATTCCCGGTTGTGGTCTACGAGTAGGTCTGTCAACGGGGACCCGGGTACCCTTTGCCGTGAGATTACCCGGGTACCTTTTGCCGTGAGATTACCCGGGTACCCTTTGCCGTGAGATTACCCGGGTACCCTTTGCCGTGAGATTACCCGGGTACCCTTTGCCGTGAGATTACCCGGGTACCATTTGCCGTGAGATTACCCGGGTACCCTTTGCCGTGAGATTACCTGGGTACCCTTTGCCATGAGATTACCCGGGTACCCTTTGCCGTGAGATTACCCGGGTACCCTTTGCCGTGAGATTACCCGGGTACCCTTTGCCGTGAGATTACCCGGGTACCCTTTGCCGTGAGATTACCCGGGTAGTAAAATTCCGCCCGGGTACCCGTGAAAATGTGGCATCAATGTCTGTATTAACCAAACTTCGGCTGGCTCGCATGCGGTCTTTTTGTGTTTTATTTGCGTCTCGCGAAGCAATTAATCAAATGAAAAGTTTTGTTTCAAATATATGCTGTGAAATACATCTAACAATAAATATCTGTTAACTTAAAATAAAATACGGTCTCGATAAACTACAATGTATTTTGATACATCTTTTTTCTCTGAAAATGAAACAAAAATCGCAAACACAAGAAGGTTTTGGTCAATTGATTGAATCATATAAGGAAAACAAAACTCCTCTGTTGAAAATAAGGATGGACTTTATAGAGATGAAAGAGGCCGTGTTTGTTGTTGTTAATAAAAACACCCTTGCTTTGACACTAACATTGCTTTGAAATATGTCGACATTGGGTTACCGATTGATACCAATTATCGTCCCCATCTCCCCCATCCACTCCTATACTACAACCGCACCCTTTCAATCCGTTTGTGTTTCTTGTGTTCGTTAACATGTGTTGACCCAGAAAAACTGATGTTAATGATGCGTACAAGGTTCTCAGTTTTTAAGTTTAATAAATTAAATAGTTACTAACAGTGTGAGATGGATAAGACGTCGGCATAGAGATGAAAGAGGCCGTGTTTGATTTTGTTAATAAAAAGACCCCTGCTTTGACACTAACTTCTACCTTTGAAATACGCTGACATTGGGTTTCCGATTGTCGATGTTGTTTATCTACCCGCCTCCTTTTCCCTCCCTCCATTTGATTGTGTTTGGTGTGTTCATTACCCCGTGTGACTTGCCCAAAAACTGATTTTAATAATACACCCAAATTTGTACGTTTTTAAAGTCAATAAATTAGTTACTAACAGTGTAAGGTGGATAAGGGGCCTTCCATAAATGACGTTACGCACATAGGGGAGGAGGGGGTCACACATTTTTGACGAGGGGAAGGGATGTGTTTAAGAAATGTGACGTCACATCAAAACGCGCAAATTTAAATAAAAGTTTCACAGATTTGATTGCTTACAATTTATTTAATGACCTTTTACAAGGATTTAAGCGTGTGGCGATTTTTAGAGTTTAACTTCACATTAATTACAAAAATTAAATGATAAAGTTATTTGACACATGCTCATTTTCAAAAAGGAAGTACGGTTTTTATTGACAAAGCTTTGTGAATTCATATTGGAAAGGGGTCTACGTTTTTGTGACAACGTGTGACAAGGGGAGTGGGGTAAAAATTCGGCCAAAATCGCTTGACGTCATTTATGAACGGCCCTTAAGACGTCGGCCGTGTGGCTATTGTGTGAAATGAGGTGCATGGAAGGTGGCAAGGTACCATTGTAAAGCGGTCTTGACGGGGAAAATAATGCGATGTTTCGAAATTTGGACGGGTAACCGGGCAGCATTTTTCAAAAATATTGAAAGCCCTATCTGCGAGTTCAATGAACTGTGGTACCATATCATTGTCTTTAGTTTCGGCGCCCTCACTGTACCTGTGTTATGATATGTTCGTTGACGAAGGCTCTTTACCGAAACGTTCGTTGTTTTGTGACGTCTTGTCAGACTTATACATACCCTACGTGAATCACATATATCTACTCATAATATGCTCGGCGTTTTGCAGCACCATCCTGATGAGATAATGTAGCTTCACTTGAACATTTTAAATTCGTTTATTTATTTATTTTCAACTGTTTATTTATATTTATTTTTATATTCTTTCCGGCTGATGGCAGCTTAGATGTGATCATCCCAGCCAGGATGTGCGGTTTAACTAACTTATTGCTGGTTATGTTTCTCAGCTGAGGAAGGCTTTCTGCCGATACACTCGTTGTCTTGTTGCGTCTTACCTATACCCTGTTCAATAATTTCATGTCTATCATTGAAGTGCCAGCCTCCTTTTAGTAATTAAGTAATAAGACATCTCAACTATTTTATTCTTGAGAAATTTAAACTTAAGTTTGTGACTATAACATTACATTGGCTAGGTCCCCATAGTGGCTATATCATTACATTGGCTAGGTCCCTATAGTGTTTGTTTTTTCTACAAACCTTTGGTTTGTTCCGATATTTTTATTATTTAAAAAAAAATCAAATCGCTATAAATGAAACAAAATTCAAATGATAAAAATTGGACTACACAAGCCCTGGTTCTTAGCACAAAACTATAGAAAAATAAATAATAAAACATGGGATATAACAAAATAATGTGTTTAATAGGAGAGAGGTGATTTCATACAATATTAAAAACACATCACAATCATTTCAATTATCCACGACAAAGAAACTTTAAAAACCTATACGTTTTCTATATAATTATTATTGTTAAAACATAGCAATTGTTTAACTCTGTAACAGTGACGTAAAAGAAGCGTACACATTCATAAACAAATGATGTATGCAAGTGGTCATTCCTTCACATTCTTTCTTCCTACATCACCAAATAAACGAACGAAAACTAAATAACAAAGACACGAAATGTAACCCATGCACCATGAAGAGGGGGAAGGAGCGTGTGGGGGGAGGGGGCGGGGGGATTTAACCGACAGCGGCAGCCTGGTTCTGGTTGGCGAGGAGGAGAGCGGTCAGGAGGAGCTCCTCCGACCCGCTGGATCCGCCGCTGCAGCTGCTACCACTGCTTCCGCTGCTGCTGCCGTGGTGGTGGTGGCTATGGCTGTGGCTGTGCTTGTGGCTGTGGCTGTGGTGGTGTGAGCCGTGGTGCCGGTGGTGGTGGTGGTGGTGCTCCGAGTGGGCGTGGGCCACGTCGGTCAGGATGGTGATGGTGATGAGGGTGACCAGCAGGATGGCGAGGGGCACCGCGGAGGTCATGCTTGAGGGGAGCCGCTTGTCTGTTTAGAATTACAAATACTTTTTAAGCATACATAGATGAAGTTTTAACTATTGCGTTTTAGTTTAGACATAGTTTGTTTTTATGTGTGGACTTTCAGAAGTTAACCTTAATTTTTGGCACCTGCTGATTTATATTTTTTTAAAATATATAAATGTTAATTTATTTAGTAATTTTAGTTGTGTTGAAAACATTTTTTACAAATTATTGCTACCAGAGAAAATTTATTTATTTTTTCTTTAAATTTATTTAAAGAAGAAGAAACGATTACATCTTCATAATTTCAATTGTTCGTAATGTTATCACATAACATGTCACAGGAGGAGATAAGGGAAGTCATCCCGTCACTACGGAAAACTGTTGGAATCATCTAGCGGAATGCATTTTGTACGTGTGGGTCAAAAACTTAAATTTTTGGTCTTTCAGCCATCAGTAATTAAATACTGTGTTAATTTTAAAATGATGATTATATTTAATACAGTCATTTTTAAAAAAAATGAAAATACCTTGATTTGGTAAGATCTATATTTAAGAAAATAAATATTTTTTTTCTTACGCAAACAAAACTCTCCAACACCTACGATCAACTCAGATTGGATAGCAAATTCCCTTACCAGCGCTTCTTAGTATATTTGATATCATTTTATATTTTAAGGAAGACTAGATAAACTAGAGCGGATCTCAAACTTTAAAAGATGGGAATGTATCATATTCTTATAGAATATTTCTACACACAGCACCACCATTGCGAATCATTTGACTTGGTCTATAAAGCTCGTAGAAATGTTGTCAATATGTTAAGGTCAAGTAATAATTAAAAAGGTGAATATTTAACTGATCAATATGTTCAGAATAGAAAGTAAAAAAAATTTTTTTAAATGTATATATATATACATAAATAACTAAAACTTACAAACAAACATAGCACACCAAGAATTAGAAAACAAAGACAATTCTTCTGTTTCAAATCTTTGCACATTTTCGCGTTATTTTGTAAATGAGAGTGCAGTAAAAAAAAATATTAGGAACTTCTAAGTATACGTTATTTGAGTATGGATTTTAAAAAGTGTGAATTGAAAGTCAGTATGTAAATGACCCCCTTTCCAGTCCATGACGGACTATGGGGCAAGTGATGTAGCGTTCACATGTTTTTAGCCACCACTAACGAGCAGGGTAATATGTGGCCAGCTTAATGCCCCAGAGGCCTTGCCAGTACCTGGGCTCGAAGAGTCCTCGAATATAATGAATGTATATATATATATATATAATATATATACATATTGATCCTATTACTTCATTTTGACGGCTGGTTGAGACATTACGAGGTCCCATTATTTAACGTGTTGGGTGGTCTCAGGAAAGTATCGGTTTTCCTTCATAACTTTTACAAATTATTAGTAGAATAGGCAGACTTTTACCCACAGCCATGTCAGACTGCAGACGTCACTAAAAATAGTTTAGCCCCTGAAGAAACGCTACATTAAAAGCTAATAGTTATCATGTAATTTTTATTTAAAAAAATAAGTAATGACACTCCAACAGAAAACTTACGACTTCTTGTTCTATCAATGAGAGATGGGGGATAGCAAGCGACTTGACGGCTCAGGTCTGAATGTAACTACCCTCCAAGTGTCGGTGATTTTATACCCTCGTGCTCGTGGGTCTCAGACAGTGGTCCTTTTGAGGTTGTTTTTTTCCATAACGGCCTTCAATCTGTTCCCTCGCAGAATAGAGCCACAAGTGGTGCGCACAAAGACGACTCACCTTTGACCTGTGACACGGGCCGTCATTTAAATTATGTAAAGCGCGCCGTTTTTCTTCTTTCCCTTTCTATCTGGCACGCACGTTGGTGTGCAGCAGCTCATTGTCATCACAGCTCATTACGTGAAAGTCGATTGTAATCGGGACTTCCCATTTAAATGCGTTGATCTTTGTTCTACTTGAGAGAGGCTTGCGTGGCTCCGAGTACACCTGTACTGGCAAAGATGTTGTCACGTGGTTCATCGTTCTAATTGTCTCATTGTCAATGTAGGCGGAAGGGGATGTGTGTGAGAAACAATTTACGTTGCTCTCAAAGGTAAAAACATAAGTTAGCATTACAATTGAGTCTTGTTGCTACTGGAGTTGAATGCGGCAATTTGAACGAATATTTGTCGTACTTTACGCTATCGACTACTCATTGTCCTTAACATTCCATAATGATAACTATTCTATAATGATTATTATTCTATAATAATTATTGCTCCATAATAATTACTATTCTCTAATGATTAATAATCCATAATTATTACTATTGCATAATGATAAATATCCCATAGACGTTGCTATTAAATAATGATTGCTATTCCACAATCACTACTAAACAATGGTGACTTCTATTTCATATTGATTACTGACCAATAATAATTACAACTCAATTATGAGTGATATCAATATACATAATTCCCGTGGTCTGTATGGTTGTAATTTAATATAATGCTGTAAGGTGGCGCTGCGATCGATTTTGTTTTGTAGTGCTGCACCAAAAATAACACTTTTCGAACGTTCCGCATAAAATTGTTCAATATGATAATAAATGAATCAAATAAAAATAAATGAAAGTTCTTTATTTCGTTATTTTTTAATCTGATGTGTATTTATTTTGAAAACTTCCGTCACTTTTGACGGGTGATACACTAGTTCTAGAATAATTAATATTCCATAAATAATCCTTTTCCGTAAAAAAAGACTATTCCATAATGCTTGCTTTTCAAGTAATTTTGAGTGCCTATCGATTATTTTATAAAATGTATCAGTCATACACAATAATTTCTAAAGACATTTTCCTTTTATGAGGACTTCTTTATTAAATTATTAAAAAGTGTTGTAAAATGTAAAACGACAACAAGCTTGTTTTTGTTTTGTTTTTAAATCCCTTATATTAACTTCGAAATCTTGTCTCTCTTCGTACGTCGGTCGGGCGGAAAAAGAAAATTCAAAAATGACCCGCTTTCCGTGATGCGATCGAGCTAAAATTTGGCACATGGACCCGTCTCACCTAACAATGCATCGTATGAAAAGTTCAGATCGATCGAACGTACCGTAATTAAATAAATGCATTTTTAGGTTATCCTAATATAACGTATGTAATTCAAATTCACAGTTTGTTGTTGTTTTTTTTTCCACGTGAGAGTTTGAGTTGACGCTTTGACGTCGACCGTCGTGCCGATAACCCCCTCACTTCCCATCCCCCGTTATTAAAGACAGAGGGCATCACTCGGTGTCAGTCTGTAAATGTTTGTCGCGTTGGAACATAATCAATACTTTTAGTTCTGTCTAATATGTAAATGATTTATATTCAAAACTTTGTTTTTACGGTTCTTTTTTATTAGTGTGTTTTACTGGGTCGACCCCGCGTGTAGGGCTATTTAGACTGGTGCTAGATTACAGCGAACCAAATGGCGATATTACAGTAAAATCGGCCATCAGATAAACAGATCTCCTACAGTCAAAGCCTCGGTTCAAAACATCAAGAGGTATCGCAAATAAGCCAACAACAACGTCTTCAGTGACAACGTAAAATTTAACCCAAAAAATAAAATAAAATAGGATGTACCACAACCAATTAGAGAAATTTCACAGACTATTTGAGAAGCACAGAAATAAGATACATGCCATTCTTTGTTGTGAAGCTAATATATAAGTGTCACTAAGAAGAGTTAGAAATGTAATTTTAATGATAACCGCAATTTTTATTTTTTATTTTTTTCATTGCTGCTACTTGTGTGCCATGGCTCATTAAATAACTGTTATCTACAATCGTTGGCGCTACAGCACATTTAGACGATCTGACTAGTTCAGTCGATCTCATTCAGTCTAACCCGACCGATTCGTGGCCTTTCACTTCTAGGCCTGGGCTGTTTTTTAATTAAGTCTCCGAATCGGCACCACTATTGCCTATGCCTATAAACCGTACATTTTATCTGACCATTTATTACATTTTTAGGATCTTAAGTTAAATAATTTTTTTAAATTATTATATATCTTATTTTTAAAGGATATTGATACCACGAGTTAATATGACAGATTTAATTAAGATTTAAGATTTAAATCGGTGGTCGAGTGGCGGCGCACTGGACTGTCGTACCGATGGTCACGGGTTCGAATCCGTGTGAAGGCAAGGGTTTGTTCCCGGGGCCTAGGGCGTCCCTGAGTCACCCCGACCCGAATGGGTACCTAACACTACATTGTAGTGTTAGGCGGCTGGGTAATGCGTGGAACCCACAAAGCCGCGGCCTGTGAATGCTGCGTCACTTGCCAACAGATCATCTGTCATGGTCTGTGGACGTTTCTATCTTCTGCATAGAAGGAGCGTCTGAATAGATAAGATAAGATTGATAATTTTTTGTCTTACATTTTTAACATATCTGAATGTAAACAAATCATTTGGGTTAAAGAAAAATATTATTTATTTTCCCGAAACCTCTTATTGCAGTAATGTCAAATAAACCGCCTTCAGTGGCCATGTCTAGTCAATAGAGCAAAATTTTAATTCAGTCAAATGCAGTCTTTTTTTTTCTTCGAATTTACAAATATAGTGATGATTAAAGGTCGGCCCGCACATCAAATTGTCCATCAACACTTGGTCTTGTCACAACTTTCAAAATCTTTACACATAGCTGAAATTACATTATGAGTTCGCCAAATAAAATAGTGCGTGACGCAATTTGTGACGCAATTTCACATGGATATTTAACAAATGCTGATCAAAATTTGTACGTCAAACTTGATTTGTTGACCGACCTTTATGGAATGAAAACCTGAGGTATTGGAATACACAAAATGAAAATTAGGACAATCCCTCTGCGTGTGTATATGAACGGGTGTTTTTGTTTGCTTGTTCGTTTGTTTTTGTGTTTTCTTTCTGTTACGTTAACTCCGGGTTGCACTTTTATATATAAAAACTGTATACACATGAAAGTGTGAATTTTTAACTCACCCATGGGTGACTTGTATTGAAATAGTTGTCAATGAATGAATGACTAATCTACACTCCCACTCTTGTCTGATATTCTCGCTGATAATTCCTGTCGTTTCAGCTACGTAACTGCTCTATCTCACCCATCCTGCCGTTTGAGTGGTATGCGATATACGCATACATCATGAATGAATGCCAGGGCAGCAGAAATAGACCTTTTCATTATTATTATTATTAGGTTTGGTAAATGACACTTTTATGATGTCCAACGATTACAAATAATAAATTCTTTATGAATCCCATTTCAACAGAAGGTTTTGGATAATTACACTCAAATCAGAATGTAGATTTGTACTGTGATCGCGATTACATACATATTGTATTTGTCAATCCTGTGATTTTTTTTCTTGATTGTTGGTTTTTTTTTGTTCTGGATTTTAATCTCCAATGACGGTAATTTATATAGGACAAAAGCAGAAGTTTTCAAAGAAGTGGGGGAGAGGGGTCTGTTGTGTCTTATCAACAACACATTACGGCCTAGCATTCCGTGGTCACGCCATCTTCCCAGTGTTAAGCTGATCATTTCCTGGAATGGGGTCATTAAACTTATGGTGCATGAATTGGGAATTTGTGACGTCCATGCTCAGCTCTGGCGGAATATCCGGTTTTTTTGTTCTACTTTTGGTGGCTTTTGGTGGTGTTAACAAGTTAACATTTAGAGAATAATGTTACAAGTTACAAGACGTTAACATTATGGGAAAATGTATCTTAGTTTATCTTTCATATTACAGACGCTTCCTCTAAACATTAGTTGTATATAAATACAAGTTCAGTGCGTTCTACTAGACTTTTGTTTGCTGGTACTATGACGACAGTTTGTTATAATTTCAAAATACTTTTTTAAAAATAAAAAACGGTTTGTAATAACCAATTTATTGAGTATAAAAACCAGTGTCGAATATATTATTAGCGGTCAATGTGGTCTTGTTGGTAATGTTATTTCTACAAAGATGTAGGGCGTTACGGAGATTATTGCATCGTGAACGCGTTCTTGTTTATGGCGCGGGGCGTGGGTCTGTGACGTACAGCAAGTTGGATATAGGCTGGAGTTAGGTTAGTATTTGCAACGCAGGGACTGCGGTCTTCAAACGCATTTCCTTCTGAAAGTTCCAGGGATTGGATGGACGCAGGGGGAATTGCCTTGTCGTGACCTCCTTTGAATCAACGACACCAAAATTGTGGAACAGTCTTCCGAAATTTTTGAAAGAGTATGACAGCAAAGAAAATTATAAGAAAATTTGAAGACCTTATAAAACCCTTTATATTAACTCGTGGCGTCCACTTGATGCCTTGGTTGCCGAAAAAAACTTTGGATTGATTTTTAACCCACTTCCCCGTATGCTAACGAGCTGAAATTTGGCAGGCAGACTGTAGTAGTTTTTTAACGCAATTTTCCTTGGAAGTGTCTGGCCGACGATAGAAAAAATCTATCAAAATTTCAGATCGATCAACTGTACTGTAATTAAATTAATGAATTTTTAGAACATGTTTTTATAACCTTTTTCCCGTAATGAAATCGAGCTGAAATTTAGCAGGCAGACTGTAGAAGTTTTTTTAACGCAATTTTCCTCGGGAATTGCGTTTATAAATTCGAAATGTCTGGCATGTCTTTTCGAGCTTTAAACAGCATCTCCTCCTGAACCATACCAGATAGAGTGTTCGGGTCTTTTGCAAATATTTTAAGGAGGTCCCAAAGATGTGCACGTCCCAAAAAAAAATACCGAAAAGATTTATTGCATTTCTTGGAAAATAAAAAAAAACGAAAAAAATATCAGTATTTTGTCAATTTCTCGCCAAACATAACATCTATCGGGTTGACACAAACGCCAAACTGTAGCTAATGATATTTAGAACAATGTTGGAAAAGGAATTTTAGGTTTCACACAATTCGTACGACTCCCGTAATTTTAGAAGCAATTTGTAGATAGCAATTGTTTTGTTTAGTTTCAAAATTATTGATTTGAAATGACTTTTAATATAAGCTAAAATAATAGTTAATGGGGGTTTTCCCGCTTTGTGAATGCTTATGTTAGATTGTTGTGTGGTGCGCATTATATTGACACATTCTTGATTTGATGTAGCGTGAGGGGATATGACATCATATTGTGTTTAGTTTCAGAAGTACTTATTTGAATCGACTTTTAATTTTAATGTTGTTGTTGATGTTGTTGTTGTTCGTCCGTCGTGGTCGACGATGACCACTCTCATCATGTTTCCTGGGCCGCCACATGTGTCCTCTGGTGGGAATTTTAATGTAATCTAGAATGGAATTTTTAAAAATCGGAAATTCCTTGTTGGGAAATTGCGTTTAAATACTCATTCGAGCTTTTATTACTTGTTTTACTATAAATACTTTATATATGAGACATAACTAGAATTTTGGATTTTTGGATTGTCGTGCAATGCGTATTATACTGAACATTCTTTTAGTTATGTCTCTTAAATAAAGTATTTATAGTAAACAAAAAGCTTTGTTTTTAAATCCTTTATATTAACTCGTGGCGTCTGCATGACGCCTTACTTGATTGTTTGAATGCCGAAAAAAACTTTTGGATCGATTTTAACCCTCTTCCATTTATGCTAGCGAGATGAAATTTTGCAGGCAGACTCGTGCCGATGATAAAAATGAATTATCAAATTTTCAGATGTATCGTATGTACTGTAATTAAATCAATTAATTTTTAGATTATCTCTATTTATCTATATGCATCATATTAATTTTTGTGCTTAAGTGTCGCGGTGCGTATTATATTGACGATACTTTTTAAAAATATGTTCCCGATCGGTGCGCATTATATTAAACATGTTTTACGAGACAAATTTTAAAATTTTGGATTTTTTGATTGTCTTGCGCTGCGTATTATAAGTGAGCGACATAAATAGATAAAAAAATATTGCGATATAAATTATCTTTTTTTTCTACTTGTTATTGAGCTTATATTATATTTTTGTGTCAAACATGTAATTTGTATTATATTTTTATCAGTAAGTAATCGCAAATTAATTTATTGTCTTTTCCGCTTAGCAGAACTCATATTGGTTTTTTTTTACATGTTGTTTTCTTTACTTTTCAATATACAGTTCACTAAAAGCAAATTAAACAATTTTGAGAGTCGAGACACACAAACATATTATTTATTTACATATTTATTTGTATGTATAATACATGAGGTATTACTTGTGTATCAATAAGGGCTCGAAATTCAAAATTGAAACGATATTTTATGTGTGTGAGTATCAGAAGACACAAAACAAAACAACAACAAAAAACAACAAAAAAACTTATAAATCTTAAAGTGATAATAAAAACAAGGATTTTTTTTAAAAGTAAATTTTATTTAGTGAATCAATTCAAAAACAAAATCAGCAACAAAATCACGCATCTAAGAAATGTTCATAAACTAGTTTTCATATTGCTACTATTCCCGGCACCTTCTCGATTAATCTAACTTCACTGAATATAGGCATATAGTAAACTTAATCTGACTGAAATGACTGATTTCTATGTAAGATGTCCATAAAATGTCAACATTTCCATAGTTGTCAAGGGAGACAACAAAGTTGTCAACCACAAGGGAGACAATAAAAACATAAATTGTAGACCATGAAATATTTGGTAATTAACCGACAGCGGCGGCCTGGTTCTGGTTGGCGAGGAGGAGAGCAGTAATGAGGAGCTCCTCCGAGCCGCTCGATCCGCCACTGCAGCTCTCACTGCTGCCGCTGCTGCTCCCGTGGTGGTGGTGGCTATGGCTGTGGCTGTGCTTGTGGCTGTGACTGTGCTTGTGCGACTCGTGGTGCCGGTGGTGGTGATGGTGGTGCTCCGAGTGGGCCTGGGCCAGGTCGGTCAGGATGGTGATGGTGATGAGGGCGACCAGCAGGATGGCGAGGGATACCGCGGAGGTCATGGCTTACAGGTAGGCGGCTAGGGAGATAGAAGAAAGAGAAATGAACAATAACATTCCTGTGTGTACACGAGCTTTCATTAGTGTGCAAACTTTTTCCGTATTATCCAACCCCCTCGATCCCGCCCGTCCCTAGAACAATTGAGAAACAAAACCGCTGGTGACGTCGAAATGTATTAAAATCTATAAATAATTTGCGAACTGTGCCTCGGCGACGAATAGGCGTAATAGAATAAGCCTTTAAAAGAGCGCAGTGCGTAAGGCAATTTTTGGAGGAAGTCCTATTCCGCTCATCCTCATGATATGCCGTCGTTTTTCAGTTGTATACATCTAACGTAGGGTATTGATGTTTGCGACATACCCTATGGTAAAATTGTATAATATTAAGATTAAGTTGGGACTAAATAAATGGTCATTTTAAACTAGTATTTTTTTTAAAATAAAAAGTAAACAGCTTAATATTTAAAAAAAAATTTTTGTGTAAAGCAATTCTAGATTGTTTCTAGAGGAAAAATTTCTATAAGTATAAAGCGTAAGATCGAATCATTTAATGAACTAGACGGTTACCTGAAGCTGGTGTACCTCGACAGGTGAGCAGAGTGAAGTGAGTACCTCTACAGTCAGGCGTCGATGATTTTATACCCTCCTACTCGGGAAGGCCACCACGAGAGTCTATTCTTCTGGTCATGTCTGGCTTTGGACTACCTACCGCCTCTTTGTGTGCGTGTGGGTGTGTGTGTGCGTGTGTGCGTGTGTTGCCGAGAGGAACCAATTGTACTGTAACGTGTCGAGAATCTTTAATGACATGTCTACACAATGACAGACACGCTCCCTCTGATTTGTGTAGTGAAATAACCAAATAATCGTACGGTACCTAACAGAAAATCATCTCATACAATTGAGAAAAAGTCCCGAATTCGCAAAGACACCTCTGGTCAGGTGAGAAGTCTAATACCTTGACACCACAGCCAGGTCACGTCACCAGGTGATTGTGACCTCAAGGGGACCGCGGCGTCGCATTAAAAATGGTTCATTGTCAGCTTTCATTGACGGCCTCGCTGAGGCGTGCGTGGACAGTTGTACACCTGTGTCACACCTGATCAAAACAAGGGCCGTAACACGTCTGTAATGGGCTCACGTATTGGACAGGTCTGTAGGAACACATGTTCACAAAACACGGATCAGAATCATTACATTTTCTTTTCTTTTGCAGTTGTTCTTCCCCCCCCCCACTCCCCCCCCCCTTCCCCCACCTTCTTAAACATTGAGGGTAGCAGTTCTTATTGAATTTGATCGTGCAACTTTTTATAAAGTGTACAGTGTTGGATTTGATTTATATTCTGATTTATATCTGATTATATCTGATTTATATTCTGATTTATATCTGATTTATGTCTGATTATATATGATTTATGTCTGATTTATTCTGATTTATATCTGATTTATGTCTGATTTATATCTGATTTATATCTGATTTATATTCTGATTTATATCTGATTTATATCTGATTTATGTCTGATTATATATGATTTATGTCTGATTTATTCTGATTTATATCTGATTTATGTCTGATTTATATCTGATTTATATCTGATTTATATTCTGATTTATATCTGATTTATGTCTGATTATATATGATTTATGTCTGATTTATTCTGATTTATATCTGATTTATGTCTGATTTATTCTGATTTATATTAAATTTGCCTTAATTTTGACAATAACTACACAGATGCAGATTTTAAATTAAAGCAACATACATTTAAGTGTGTAGTTGTATATTGTTATTAACGAGCTATCGTTCGGTTGGAAGTATTTATTTTATAGTAAGAATAGTAATATTGTGAGGACATGTTTTCTTGTTTCATTTCAGTTGATTTAACCGTGGCTATATATAAATTTGTCGTGTAAATAACAAACAATCCAATTTGTGGCAATAGTAATCTAGTTTTAAAACAAAATAAAGTTGAGTTTTAAACTCTCTATAAAAACTAACATATACAAATCAAGTTTTTATTATGCTCCCTTTCTTTGTAAATTAAGTTCGCCACGAGTCAATTGACGTGTTCTCTATATATTGAATATATATGTTGAAATCCAAAGACCATAGCCATAGTTTTGAAACTCTTCATTTCTGATTGTTATCGTACGTTTCGATGCGACGCTAAATACGACGCGGGTGCACACTATTACAGTTTGCTGTAGATTGACGTTGCTTTGAAAGTCAAAGTTCAGAAAAAATCGAAAACTATGCTAAAATGTATTTGTTTTTTAAACGAAAATTTGATATATCATTTTTGATCGTCGCCACGAGTCCGCCTGCGAAATTTCAGCTCGATTTGATCGTGGGAAAAGTTTTAAAATCGATCCAAAATGTTTGCAACTGACAGACAAGCAGACACTACGAGTTAAAATAAAGGGAGCAATTTAAAAAAAAAGTTGTTGGCTATAAATCCTTTATATACGAGACATAACTAAAAGAATGTTCATTATAATACGAATCGCACAACAATCCAAAAAATCTAAAATTTCATTTATGTCTCAAATATAAAAAGTATTTATAGAAAGAAAAAAAAGTACTAGTCTGCCTGCTAAATTTTAGCTCGATTTGATCACGGGAAAAGGGTTCTAAAAACACGTTTAACACAGTGCGCAACTCGAGACAGACTAGCTATTAATAGCATTTACATTTACAGATCGGGAATATAATTTTAAAAAGTGTCCTCAATATAATAATACCAAAAAGTGCGACAGGAAATTATTAAAAAGGTTGTTCAATATAATACGCACCGCGACACTCTAGCACAAAAATTAACATGCTACTTAGAGATAAATAGAGATCATCTAAAAATTCATTAATTTAATTACAGTACATTCGATCGATATGAAAATTATGATAGATCATTTTTATCGTCGGCACGAGTCTGCCTGCAAAATTTCAGCTCGCTAGCATACGAGGAAGTGGGTTAAAATCGATCCAAAGTTTGATCGTCAAACAATCGAGCAACCAGACGCGACGAGTTAATATAAAGGATTCAAAAAGAAGAGAAGAGTTTAAATTTCTTTTAAAAATCCAAAAGAACGTGCAAATATTTGTTTAAAAAATTAATTAAAAATTTTAAAAATTTACCATAAGTCTCCAACCTGTTTCAAGTCATATGTTTCATTTCGTGTTGATTTTCCTTTATTTACAGTCTTTGTGTTCTTACCGCGTTCCTTTTAAAAAAAAACTCTAATAAAAATGTAAGACTATACAAAAATTATGGATAAGCGTTACACGCAATAATCGCATCATAGAAGGAGAGTCTTAAATATATACGATAAGATAAAAAGTGCTTTTTGAACAACAATTTCTTTTTCATAATTACATTTATTCATTTTCTTATATTTTGAACATGACTTTCACTTTATCACACATCGCTGTTTCATTCCGCAAAACATGTTCGTTTTTTGAATTAACCAAGCTGAAATCAAGCACTTTATGATACGTGATACCAGGAAGATTTCTAGTAGTTTCGGCTACACATTCCATTATGACTTCTTCTAATATCTTGATCAATCTACTAGAAATAAAGCAATTGCGTTTTGAAACAAGAAAGTTTGCATGAGCAAACTGAGCTTTTTATCATAGGTTTTTAAAAAAATGATATTTAATTACGAATGTCTGATGCGCTGGGAAACTTCTTAGAAGAGATCACACCCTCAAATATCTCAAATTCACGTCATTTCCTCTATCTGAAATTGCATAGACATCCGATCCTCCACTTTAATTCTATCACTTGGTTTTTAACGGTGGCTGCCGAGGGTGTAGAAAATTGTGTAGTTTATGTATCAGAAAGCAAATATACACTTTATTTATTTGATAAGTTAAAGGCTCTCTTATCCAAATGGCTAAGGGTGAAAACGAAACGAAACTGGGGTGTCGAATGTGATCTAATAGGAAATCGGAATGAAATGTAATGCTGATATCAAAGTCACTTTTATAATAATTGCTAGTGCGTGTGTATTGTAGTAAAAAAAAATCCGCTTAATTTAATTTTTACCAGAGACTCGATATTAGTGTGCTATATTGTTGACATGGATTATAAGATTTTGACACGACGGGCTGCGCCTTTGTTCAGTTCACCGAATATCCAGGTGCGCGCGTGATTTGCACACCTTCATTTGTCTCATCATCTTATCGTGTCTTGTACTGCTCAAGGCATGTACAATATAATTACTAGTGAAACTGAATGTGTACAAGTTTAGTACAAGATATTGTCATGGGTTACTTCTAGTGTACACTTATTATCATATATTATATATTTACGCTCAATTATCACTGATACCTAACCTAACGCTGAGGGACATCACTCTGCTTTTTAAAAAATTCTTGTTGTAAGCAGTGCTGATTGACTAAAATAGTTATTTTTTGGTGCAGTAATTTGGTGCGCTGCTTTCTAAAATTAGTTTACAAATCGTGCGGTGATTAGCAATGTAAAAAAATACAACCTCTATTTTAAATTACTATTTTGTGTACATTTAAGGTAGTTTAATATTACGTATCTATCATACAAGGACAAGTTTGTTGGGCTTTTGAAAAAAGTGGGCGCCGCAGCACAACCTATATTATATACATACTTTGTGTACATTTCAGGAATATTTCTTATTTATCATACAAGGATAAGTTACTTGGGCTTTTGAAATAAAAATTTAAATTAAAAAAAATTAAACGAAATTTTTTTATAAAATACTTTGTGTACATTTAAGAAATTTTAATATTACGTATTTATCATACAAGGACAAGTTAGTGGGCTTTTGAAAGAGGTTGGCACCGTAGGCGCCCTTAAAAAAGGGGGGGCGCCGCAGGCGCCACGGCGCCGCAGCACAAACTAGTTATATATATATTTACGCTCAACTATCACTGATGCCTAACGCTAAGGGACATCACTCTGCTTTTTTTAAATATAGACTCAAACAGTGCTAACTGACTCAAAGAGGTTTTTTTTTGGTGCAGTAATTTTGTGCGCTGCTTTCTAAAATTAGTGTATGATAAATACGAAATATTCCTGAAATGTACACAAAGTATTTATATAACATATTTTAAACTCAAACAGTGCTGACTGACTCAAATAGTTTTTTGTTTTGGTGCAGTAATTTAGTGCGCTTCTTTCTAAAATTAGTGTATGATAAATACCAAATATTCTTGAAATGTACACAAAGTATTTATATAACATTTTTTTACAATGCTAATCACCACACGATTTTTTTACTGCACGTCCCGTCTGTCCTGTCCGTGACGCTACTAAACTAAACACATATTCTGTAGGCCTGAGACTAATATCTTAAGGCCCTGGCTAGTACCTGGGCAATCTGCTCCATCTGCTGAGCAGTGCCATACAACATTGTCTTTACATGGGACTCCTCTGCCTCCCTCACCTCCCCGGCTATATCTAGCGCGGGGCAAGAAATCTGCAGGTGTACGACCGTCTCAGAGGCTTGGCTGCAATGACGGCAGTTCGAGTCCCTGTTCTGGTCTAGCCTGTGAAAGTACGAGTTGGTTGGATAGTGCTCTGTTCTCATCTGAGTCACTAAACTCTACTAAACTCTACTAAACTCTACTCAACTCTGCTAAACTCGTGACGCTACTAAAACAAGGATAACTTACTTACGCTTTTGACTCAAAAATGTCATTGTTTTCGCTGATATTTTAATTTTATAAAAAGGGAACAATGTAAAAAGACGATTTGATGATGGTTAATTATAACATCAAAAAACAAAGGGGCTGCCATAGGCGCCCTACAGCCCCTATTATAAAATACTTTGTGTACATTTCAGGAAGTTTAATATTACGTATTTATCATACAAGGACAAGTTAGTTGGCCTTTTGAAAATGGTGGGCGCCGTAGGTGCCCTATAAAAAGTGGGCGTCGCAGGCGCCACGGCGCCGCAGCACGACATAGTACAATATTGTTTTTAAACGTAACATCTGGTAAACACTTATTAAACAAAATATTGGTAAAATCTAGAAAAATAATCTAAATTTGAAAACCTTGTCAAGAACCAATTATCTATTTATTTGTGTCCAATTTTTTGCAGCGTGACATTTATTGTCACCAAAAATCCGCGATATCCAGCTGAAACCTATCACTAAATGCCTATCCAAACATCCGCGATATCCAGCTGAAACCTATCACTAAATGCCTATCCAAACATCCGCGATATCCAGCTGAAACCTATCACTAAATGCCTATCCAAACATCCGCGATATCCAGCTGAAACCTATCACTAAATGCCTAACCAAACATCCGCGATATCCAGCTGAAACCTATCACTAAATGCCTATCCAAACATCCGCGATATCCAGCTGAAACCTATCACTAAATGCCTATCATAACATCAGCGATATCCACCTGAAACCTATCACTAAATGCCTATCATAACATCAGCGATATCCACCTGAAACCTATCACTAAATGCCTATCATAACATCAGCGATATCCAGCTGAAACCTAGAACTAAATGCCTATCCAAACATCCGCGATATCCAGCTGAAACCTATCACTAAATGCCTATCCAAACATCCGCGATATCCAGCTGAAACCTATCACTAAATGCCTATCCAAACATCCGCGATATCCACCTGAAACCTATCACTAAATGCCTATCCAAACATCCGCGATATCCAGCTGAAACCTATCACTAAATGCCTATCCAAACATGTGCGATATCCAGCTGAAACCTATCACTAAATGCCTATCCAAACATCCGCGATATCCAGCTGAAACCTATCACTAAATGCCTATCCAAACATCCGCGATATCCAGCTGAAACCTATCACTAAATGCCTATCCAAACATCCGCGATATCCAGCTGAAACCTATCACTAAATGCCTATCCAAACATGTGCGATATCCAGCTGAAACCTATCACTAAATGCCTATCCAAACATGTGCGATATCCAGCTGAAACCTATCACTAAATGCCTATCCAAACATCCGCGATATCCAGCTGAAACCTATCACTAAATGCCTATCCAAACATCCGCGATATCCAGCTGAAACCTATCACTAAATGCCTATCCAAACATCCGCGATATCCAGCTGAAACCTATCACTAAATGCCTATCCAAACATCCGCGATATCCAGCTGAAACCTATCACTAAATGCCTATCCAAACATCCGCGATATCCAGCTGAAACCTATCACTAAATGCCTATCCAAACATCCGCGATATCCAGCTGAAACCTATCACTAAATGCCTATCCAAACATCCGCGATATCCAGCTGAAACCTATCACTAAATGCCTATCCAAACATCTGCGATATCCAGCTGAAACCTATCACTAAATGCCTATCCAAACATGTGCGATATCCAGCTGAAACCTATCACTAAATGCCTATCCAAACATCCGCGATATCCAGCTGAAACCTATCACTAAATGTCTATCCAAACATCCGCGATATCCAGCTGAAACCTATCACTAAATGCCTATCCAAACATCCGCGATATCCAGCTGAAACCTATCACTAAATGCCTATCCAAACATCCGCGATATCCAGCTGAAACCTATCACTAAATGCCTATCCAAACATCCGCGATATCCAGCTGAAACCTATCACTAAATGCCTATCCAAACATCCGCGATATCCAGCTGAAACCTATCACTAAATGCCTATCCAAACATCCGCGATATCCAGCTGAAACCTATCGCTAAATGCCTATCCAAACATCCGCGATATCCAGCTGAAACCTATCACTAAATGCCTATCCAAACATGTGCGATATCCAGCTGAAACCTATCACTAAATGCCTATCCAAACATCCGCGATATCCAGCTGAAACCTATCACTAAATGCCTATCCAAACATGTGCGATATCCAGCTGAAACCTATCACTAAATGCCTATCCAAACATCCGCGATATCCAGCTGAAACCTATCACTAAATGCCTATCCAAACATCCGCGATATCCAGCTGAAACCTATCACTAAATGCCTATCCAAACATCCGCGATATCCAGCTGAAACCTATCACTAAATGCCTATCCAAACATCCGCGATATCCAGCTGAAACCTATCACTAAATGCCTATCCAAACATCCGCGATATCCAGCTGAAACCTATCACTAAATGCCTATCCAAACATCCGCGATATCCAGCTGAAACCTATCACTAAATGCCTATCCAAACATCCGCGATATCCAGCTGAAACCTATCACTAAATGCCTATCCAAACATCCGCGATATCCAGCTGAAACCTATCACTAAATGCCTATCCAAACATCCGCGATATCCAGCTGAAACCTATCACTAAATGCCTATCCAAACATCCGCGATATCCAGCTGAAACCTATCACTAAATGCCTATCCAAACATCCGCGATATCCAGCTGAAACCTATCACTAAATGCCTATCCAAACATCCGCGATATCCAGCTGAAACCTATCACTAAATGCCTATCCAAACATCCGCGATATCCAGCTGAAACCTATCACTAAATGCCTATCCAAACATCCGCGATATCCAGCTGAAATCTATCACTAAATGCCTATCCAAACATCCGCGATATCCAGCTGAAACCTATCACTAAATGCCTATCCAAACATCCGCGATATCCAGCTGAAACCTATCACTAAATGCCTATCCAAACATCCGCGATATCCAGCTGAAACCTATCACTAAATGCCTATCCAAACATCCGCGATATCCAGCTGAAACCTATCACTAAATGCCTATCCAAACATCCGCGATATCCAGCTGAAACCTATCACTAAATGCCTATCCAAACATCCGCGATATCCAGCTGAAACCTATCACTAAATGCCTATCCAAACATCCGCGATATCCAGCTGAAACCTATCACTAAATGCCTATCCAAACATCCGCGATATCCAGCTGAAACCTATCACTAAATGCCTATCCAAACATCCGCGATATCCAGCTGAAACCTATCACTAAATGCCTATCCAAACATCCGCGATATCCAGCTGAAACCTATCACTAAATGCCTATCCAAATCATCCGCGATATCCAGCTGAAACCTATCACTAAATGCCTATCCAAACATCCGCGATATCCAGCTGAAACCTATCACTAAATGCCTATCCAAACATCCGCGATATCCAGCTGAAACCTATCACTAAATGCCTATCCAAACATCCGCGATATCTAGCTGAAACCTATCACTAAATGACTATCCAAACATCCGCGATATCCAGCTGAAACCTATCACTAAATGCCTATCCAAACATCCGCGATATCCAGCTGAAACCTATCACTAAATGCCTATCCAAACATCCGCGATATCCAGCTGAAACCTATCACTAAATGCCTATCCAAACATCCGCGATATCCAGCTGAAACCTTTCACTAAATGCCTATCCAAACATCCGCGATATCCAGCTGAAACCTATCACTAAATGCCTATCCAAACATCCGCGATATCCAGCTGAAACCTATCACTAAATGCCTATCCAAACATCCGCGATATCCACCTGAAACCTATCACTAAATTCCCTTCCAAACATCCGCGATATCCAGCTGAAACCTATCACTAAATGCCTATCCAAACATCCGCGATATCCAGCTGAAACCTATCACTAAATGCCTATCCAAACATGTGCGATATCCAGCTGAAACCTATCACTAAATGCCTATCCAAACATCCGCGTAATCCAGCTGAAACCTATCACTAAATGCCTATCCAAACATCCGCGATATCCAGCTGAAACCTATCACTAAATGCCTATCCAAACATCCGCGATATCCAGCTGAAACCTATCACTAAATGCCTATCCAAACATCCGCGATATCCACCTGAAACCTATCACTAAATTCCCTTCCAAACATCCGCAATATCCAGCTGAAACCTATCACTAAATGCCTATCCAAACATCCGCGATATCCAGCTGAAACCTATCACTAAATGCCTATCCAAACATCCGCGATATCCAGCTGAAACCTATCACTAAAAGCCTATCCAAACATCCGCAATATCCAGCTGAAACCTATCACTAAATGCCTATCCAAACATCCGCGATATCCAGCTGAAACCTATCACTAAATGCCTATCCAAACATCCGCGATATCCAGCTGAAACCTATCACTAAATGCCTATCCAAACATCCGCGATATCCAGCTGAAACCTATCACTAAATGCCTATCCAAACATCCGCGATATCCAGCTGAAACCTATCACTAAATGCCTATCCAAACATGTGCGATATCCAGCTGAAACCTATCCCTAAATGCCTATCCAAACATCCGCGATATCCAGCTGAAACCTATCACTAAATGCCTATCCAAACATCCGCGATATCCAGCTGAAACCTATCAATAAATGCCTATCCAAACATCCGCGGTATCCAGCTGAAACCTATCACTAAATGCCTATCCAAACATCCGCGATATCCAGATGAAACCTATCACTAAATGCCTATCCAAACATCCGCGATATCCAGCTGAAACCTATCACTAAATGCCTATCCAAACATGTGCGATATCCAGCTGAAACCTATCACTAAATGCCTATCCAAACATGTGCGATATCCAGCTGAAACCTATCACTAAATGCCTATCCAAACATCCGCGATATCCAGCTGAAACCTATCACTAAATGCCTATCCAAACATCCGCGATATCCAGCTGAAACCTATCACTAAATGCCTATCCAAACATCCGCGATATCCAGCTGAAACCTATCACTAAATGCCTATCCAAACATGTGCGATATCCAGCTGAAACCTATCACTAAATGCCTATCCAAACATCCGCGATATCCAGCTGAAACCTATCACTAAATGCCTATCCAAACATCCGCGATATCCAGCTGAAACCTATCACTAAATGCCTATCCAAACATGTGCGATATCCAGCTGAAACCTATCACTAAATGCCTATCCAAACATCCGCGATATCCAGCTGAAACCTATCACTAAATGCCTATCCAAACATCCGCGATATCCAGCTGAAACCTATCACTAAATGCCTATCCAAACATCCGCGATATCCAGCTGAAACCTATCACTAAATGCCTATCCAAACATCCGCGATATCCAGCTGAAACCTATCACTAAATGCCTATCCAAACATCCGCGATATCCAGCTGAAACCTATCACTAAATGCCTATCCAAACATCCGTGATATCCAGCTGAAACCTATCACTAAATGCCTATCCAAACATCCGCGATATCCAGCTGAAACCTATCACTAAATGCCTATCCAAACATCCGCGGTATCCAGCTGAAACCTATCACTAAATGCCTATCCAAACATGTGCGATATCCAGCTGAAACCTATCACTAAATGCCTATCCAAACATCCGCGATATCCAGCTGAAACCTATCACTAAATGCCTATCCAAACATGTGCGATATCCAGCTGAAACCTATCACTAAATGCCTATCCAAACATCCGCGGTATCCAGCTGAAACCTATCACTAAATGCCTATCCAAACATCCGCGATATCCAGCTGAAACCTAATACTTAATGCCTATCCAAACATCCGCGATATCCAGCTGAAACCTATCACTAAATGCCTATCCAAACATGTGCGATATCCAGCTGAAACCTATCACTAAATGCCTATCCAAACATGTGCGATATCCAGCTGAAACCTATCACTAAATGCCTATCCAAACATCCGCGATATCCAGCTGAAACCTATCACTAAATGCCTATCCAAACATCCGCGATATCCAGCTGAAACCTAATACTAAATGCCTATCCAAACATCCGCGATATCCAGCTGAAACCTATCACTAAATGCCTATCCAAACATCCGCGATATCCAGCTGAAACCTATCACTAAATGCCTATCCAAACATCCGCGATAACCAGCTGAAACCTATCACTAAATGCCTATCCAAACATCCGCGATATCCAGCTGAAACCTATCACTAAATGCCTATCCAAACATCCGCGATATCCAGCTGAAACCTAATACTAAATGCCTATCCAAACATCCGCGATATCCAGCTGAAACCTATCACTAAATGCCTATCCAAACATGCGTGATATCCAGCTGAAACCTATCACTAAATGTCTATCCAAACATCCGCGATATCCAGCTGAAACCTATCACTAAATGCCTATCCAAACATCCGCGATATCCAGCTGAAACCTATCACTAAATGCCTATCCAAACATCCGTGATATCCAGCTGAAACCTATCACTAAATGCCTATCCAAACATCCGCGATATCCAGCTGAAACCTATCACTAAATGCCTATCCAAACATCCGCGGTATCCAGCTGAAACCTATCACTAAATGCCTATCCAAACATGTGCGATATCCAGCTGAAACCTATCACTAAATGCCTATCCAAACATCCGCGATATCCAGCTGAAACCTATCACTAAATGCCTATCCAAACATCCGCGATATCCAGCTGAAACCTATCACTAAATGCCTATCCAAACATCCGCGATATCCAGCTGAAACCTATCACTAAATGCCTATCCAAACATCCGTGATATCCAGCTGAAACCTATCACTAAATGCCTATCCAAACATCCGCGATATCCAGCTGAAACCTATCACTAAATGCCTATCCAAACATCCGCGGTATCCAGCTGAAACCTATCACTAAATGCCTATCCAAACATGTGCGATATCCAGCTGAAACCTATCACTAAATGCCTATCCAAACATGTGCGATATCCAGCTGAAACCTATCACTAAATGCCTATCCAAACATCCGCGATATCCAGCTGAAACCTATCACTAAATGCCTATCCAAACATCCGCGATATCCAGCTGAAACCTATCACTAAATGCCTATCCAAACATCCGCGATATCCAGCTGAAACCTATCACTAAATGCCTATCCAAACATCCGCGATATCCAGCTGAAACCTATCACTAAATGCCTATCCAAACATCCGCGATATCCAGCTGAAACCTAATACTAAATGCCTATCCAAACATCCGCGATATCCAGCTGAAACCTATCACTAAATGCCTATCCAAACATCCGCGATATCCAGCTGAAACCTATCACTAAATGCCTATCCAAACATCCGCGATATCCAGCTGAAACCTATCACTAAATGCCTATCCAAACATCCGCGATATCCAGCTGAAACCTATCACTAAATGCCTATCCAAACATCCGCGATATCCAGCTGAAACCTATCACTAAATGCCTATCCAAACATCCGCGATATCCAGCTGAACCTATCACTAAATGCCTATCCAAATGATATTGCTACGTTTTAATTAGTACCTTGGCATTAGGGGCTGTTTCATCGGTGTCAAGGTGAAGGATAAAACTCTCAAGAAATGTTGACCAAGATGTGCGATATTTGTTTGTACCATGAATTCTATGATGAAGATTATTCGTCTACGAAGTTGTACCCTAGTGGGTTTGTCCCACTGTTCAAAAAGAATAAATTGTACAAACGGCTATTTCTCATCACATAAACAATGTCAGAATCGATGGAGATCCCATGATATTTATGATTTATATTTATCATTTTTGATTCCATGAATCATCTGTATGAATCCTTTGCATCCTAATAAATCAATAACCGCATCACACATACCGGGAAACGATACAACATACATTCCCCTTTTAGAGAATCAATGAAATTCTGAATGTGTTTCTGTAGAAAATAATCGAATTCAGTTAAAGGCACAAAACGTTGTTAGGACAATTCTGCAGAGACAGTCGCCATGATTGCATGTTTCTGTTTCATAAAGACATCTGAACACAACAACTACTCACCCCAGGACATGAGACCAGTGTTTGCACAGTGGTCGCTTCTCCTCTTCTCCTTCTGCAGTTATTCTCTTCAGTCAAATCTAGATGCCTGCTGGTGTTTCAACATTTCTGCTATTAGTTTCTTCGATGAAAATATAGTTATGGGTAAATTTACTAGCAGCGAAAAGGAAGTAGTATGTTATTTACTGAAACATTTTATTTTTGTTTTGTTTTGTGTTTTAATAAAAAGAAAACACCTGAAAGGGAACTACAATTAATATATAATACTTAACACGACCCGCGGCTTAGCATACGCAGCAGACTTGCTCATCATAGATAGTGCAAAGAACGGTGGGGGGGGGGTTCAGAGAACGGACACAAACAGTGGCAGGAAGTAATGGAAAAAAAGGAAGTAAACGTGGAGACATGTGCACAGCAGTTGTTGTTAAAAAATTTGGTGACAGAACGGGCAGAAAAAATAAACATTTTTTTTTAAAATTGTTCCCGCTGGGGCTTGAACCCAGGACTTTCCGCGTGCCATGCAGGATGTGATAACCACCACTCTAGAATCGCCTGTTATTCGGTGACGGAACAACGCATCTTAGCGCAAGACAAGTTGCTGCCCCCATTCATCCTACAACGCTTGTCAACAGTGATCTGTCGACCACAGCGAGGTTCAATCGTCATGGTTATTTGCACAAGCCCGTTTTGGTGAAATATAAATGTAGATATAGTGATACGAACAAGGGAAATAATGAGAAATTGTAGATCTTTTTTCACGCTTTTATTTAAGTCACACTGTTTGTATGTTGTATCCATCCATCCATCCATCCTTCCTTCAAATCTTGAAACGTAAAATTAAACCACTTTTGATGGTCTTAGAGATCTCAAAATTTTACCACAGATAGATCTTGGATGACAATGCATTGTATCAACATTTCAGATCGATCGAATGTACCGTAATTAAATTAATCAATTTTTAGTTTATCTCTATTTATCACTATGTAGAATGTATAGTCGGCTGCTAGAGTTGACCTCCACGGCTCACTGGTTTCACTCCAGCCCTGGTTTACCGAATTCCCGTGTTTACATAAAGGGCAGGGGAGATCAGCGCGTTTCAGTCTATAAATGTTTGTAAATAAAAGCGTGTCCTTTTTAAAAATATATTTTTTTACATTTTACTTATTTGCACATTTAGTTACTCAGCGAACAGCTTAGCGTTCAAAGGCAGGGCTTAATACTATATGAGTACCTCGGTCCTAAAAAGAACATTTAACGTCTTTGCATGCATCGCTAATTCTTTTTTCATGGCTGACTTATAACTTAAATGTGATAGTGGTAAAAAGATAGATTATTAATTACAAATTTATGTATTTAAAAAATAACAGTTTCCCCAACTGAAAATTGAACCCAGTACCTCCAGGTCGAAAATCCATTAAGCTAACAATTGGACCAACTAGGCTACACAAATACCAGTTGTTCCTCTTGTATTATCATGTCAATTTAGATTTAGTTTCGAATTACTGAGCTGTTTAACACCTGGAATGTCGTCATCCATGGCTGGTTGTGAACTCCGGTGACATTCACGTGAAAGTCAAGAATAGCACGGATACAGATTATATATAAAGATAAACGTAAAAATGCATTTATTTAATTACGGTACATTCGATCGATCTGAAATTTTGATACAATGTATTGTCATCCAAGATCTATCTGTGGTAAAATTTTGAGATCTCTAGGACCATCAGAAGTGGTTTAATTTTACGTTACAAGATTTGACGGATACAACATACAAACAGTGTGAGTTAAATAAAAGCTTGTAAAAATGTAATAATTATGAAATTTTCTGGCTTGGATATTTTTTACCAGAGATAATGTATTTATAGAACGGGTCTTTAATGTAAGATAAATTTGAAGCCAGTTTTATTTGATTATTATAGAGTACTTGAGCATCAGAGCGCAAAGAGATTGCATGGATAGAGTTAACGCTATAGATGAAATCATTCATTTATTAAAAATCAAGTCACAAAAATTTTGCAGGATTTCCTCTGATGTGGTTTCAGCGACAGAGTCCCTCCTCCAACCCCCACCCCCCGCCCACACACACACACACACACACACAACAACCTCTCCCAGCTTTGGGGGATAAACAAAAGTTACGTATTTTACACTCTTGCAATTCACCCGTTCTAAATGTGTAGGAAAAGGGATTTTTTTTGAGGGGGGGAGGTAAGTTGTGTGCGTGGTAGGGGTTTGGTGTGGTAGAAATGTGGTGCTGTGGATTGTGGTGTGGTAAAGATGTGATGTGGTTTGTTGTTTGTGGCTTGGTGTGGTGAGGTGTGGTAAGGGTGTTATGTGGTTTTGTGTTTGTGGCTTGGTGTGGTGAGGTGTGGTAAGGGTGTGATGTGGTTTTGTGTTTGTGGCTTGGTGTGGTGAGGTGTGGTAAGGGTGTGATGTGGTTTGTTGTTTGTGGCTTGGTGTGGTGAGGGTGTGGTGAGGGTGTGGTGAGGGTGTGGTGAGGGTGTGGTGAGGGTGTGGTGAGGGTGTGGTGAGGTTGTGGTGAGGGTGTGGTGAGGTAGTGGTGAGGGTGTGGTGAGGGTGTGGTGAGGTGTGTGAGGTGTGGTGAGGTGTGGTGAGGGTGTGGTGAGGTGTGGTGAGGTGCGGTGAGGTGTGGTGAGGTGTGGTGAGGTGTGGTGAGGGTGTGGTGAGGGTGTGGTGAGGGTGTGGCTTGGTGTGGTGAGGGTGTGGTGAGGGTGTGGTGAGGGTGTGGTGAGGGTGTGGTGAGGGTGTGGCTTGGTGTGGTGAGGGTGTGGCTTGGTGTGGTGAGGGTGTGGTGAGGGTGTGATGCGGTGTCTTGTGTGAATGATATTTTTGGGAATGCTGATTGGTGTAAGTGGTGTGGTATGTGTCGTGTGGTATGTAGTGTGGTGTGGTATGTAGTGTCGTGTGGTATGTGTGTTGTGGTGTGTAGTGTCGTGTGGTATGTGTGGTGTGGTGTGTAGTGTAGTGTCGTGTGGTATGTGTGGTGTGGTATGTAGTGTCGTGTGGTATGTGTGGTGTGGTGTGTAGTGTCGTGTGGTATGTAGTGTGGTGTGGTATGTAGTGTCGTGTGGTATGTGTGGTGTGCGGTTGTGATGAAGCTGTACACGGCCATCCCGTATTCCCGTTCCGTCCCTTATTTTGACAACCGTAAACGTTTCGCCACTGATGCCAAGGTCAACTGTACGCTTGTTGTGCCGCTGTTTGAAAAAGCCCTATTCGCCCCTACAAACACATCGCGATGTTTACATAACAAATAGGTCTAAACATCCACAAACTCATCACCCTCCACACCCCCCACCCCCTTCCACGTTCACTTTTATATCAGTGCTACAATGTTCAGTTTCACCGACCAGTTATCGGCACGTGTATGTAGCTATCGAAACTGTGATAAGTGGAATACTCAGAATAGTTTATTTCGCCTAGTACTAAAATTCGAATTGATTTATATGTGTTTTCGTTGTTTTTTTTAAAAATTAACCCTGAGGTTAAGACGGGGTTTTCTTCTAGGACTCTTTGGTCCGTTGGCAAAATAACAACCTCGTGTGCAAAGTTTCACAGCATCCATTTGTTTTTTTGTTTTTTGAGTGCACAAAAAAACAACAGATATTATATTATCTCATCTATTATTGACGCTCCTTATATACCGAAGATTATTTCGTCCTATCTAAATTTTCGAGCTGTAATTTCAGGCCGGTGCTAGGCGTCGGTCAGATTACAGCGCGCCTGCGCTGTCGCGTAGCTTTAGGGAAAAATTGGTTTAGATTGGAAATCCCCCCCCCTCACACACACACAAACACACAAAAAATAAATGTCTGGAATATATGTAGCACTTCAAACATTGTACACACCAAATTCTTTATCGCACCAGGAGAGAAAATATCTAACTTAACTAATCTATATCTATAAATGTTATAAAAGAGAACGTTTTTGCTTTTTGGCTGCCTGTATAGATTTCGCACAACGTTACTTTATGTATATATGGATTCGACCAAACTTGACACATGTATCCATCATGACCGACAGTAAATCTCAAGGGATTCGAACTTGATATAATGTACCGTTTGGCGCTTTTTAAAAATGTTATATGAGGAATATGGTTATTATTTTAATTTTTTGTTACTGCTGCATTGATGGATTTAGACCAAACATGGTACAAAACAACCTGATGGTTCATATTAAAATACTGCATGGATTTGAAGTCTTGATATCCACTACTTCAGAGTATGAGATTCATTCTTTATATATATTTTTTAAAATGTCATTCATTGTAAGAGTTACCCCCCTTGCGTTTTCTGGTTAAAGTTATTGATTGTTGCCTCCCTTTCTTTGTATAAATATTTTCGTTAAAGGTTTTTCGCGACCCCATGATTTGGTAGTGAAGATAAATAGTCGGAGGCTATCTGGAAAATTTCAGTGGTGAACATGGATCCAAATAGAGGGCGTCAGTAATAAAGATTTATTGCTCCCTCGTGGGTCTGAACAATGTTTATGTCAAAACCACCCTCTCTCTCTCTCTCTCTCTCTGCCTCTCTCTCTGTATTTCTGTCTCTCTCTCACTCTGTGTCTCTCTCTTCCCCTCTCTCTTTGTCTTTCTCTCTCTGTCTTTCTCTCTCTCTGTCTCTCTTTCTGTCTCTCTCTCTCTTCCTCTCTCTTTCTCTCTCTCTCTCTGTCTTTCTGTCTCTCTCTCTGTATCTCTCTGTCTCTCTCAGTGTCTCTCTCTGTCTTTCTGTCTCTCTCTCTCTGTCTCTCTCTCTGTCTTTCTCTCTCTCTCTCTCTGTCTCTCTCTCTGTCTCTCTCTCTCTCTGTCTGTCTCTCTTTATCTCTTCATATCCGCCCTCTGCTCTTTTTTCTGTCAGTTTTTTTTTGGTGCTTTTTACTTGCCTTAGTTTTATTTTATTTTTTAGATTTGTTTTAGGTTTGTAAGTTAGTAAATGTGCTGGAGAGTGACGTAGCGAGAAGCCCGCATGAACCTCGAGAAATATACCTGACCATAGTCTCAATAGAAACACGGTTACAATGGGCAGGCCGCCTGGAATCAATAGGCTTATCCAAGAATATGGGACCCTTGCACCACATGGGTTAAATGACATTTTATTTTCACTGACATGCTAATGATTTGCCACGCCTACTCTCTCATTACATATTTAACCTCTGTACTGCTCTCTTTTTCATATTGCTCTTTTTTTTTGGCTTTAGATTACACAGTACTCTACGTTTTCATCTCATTTTATTAGTTTTATTTGTTTTTGTCTATTTGTTCGTTGAGGAAGTCTTTTTGGGGAACATTCGTTGTTCCGTGACATGTTGTCAGGCATACACAATACCCTGTTTGAATAACATGTACATATTCATCTGGAAAGAATTCGCACATGTAATACAGCAAAGAAAGTATATTAATAGAATCTCAGAGGCAGAGGGCTAGCAAGCCAAATGATAAAGAGATGGATGGATGCGGTTTAGAAAGATCTACAGCTGCTGGGTGTCCGGGCATGGAGGCGAACGGCCAAAGAAGGGAGGAGAGTTACTAGGAAGGCAAGGGCGTTACATGGGCTGTTGCATTATTGAACAGGCCAGGGCGTTACATAGACTGTTGTATGACTGAACAGGCCAGGGCGTTACATGGGCTATTGTATGATGGAACAGGCCGAAGCGTTACATGGGCTTTTGTATGAGTGAACAGGACAAGGTGTTACATGGTCTGTTGCATGATTGACATGTTACATGGGCTGTAGCGCCAAGGATGATGATGGTGTCGTGTTTTCGATGAAGAAGACTTTTTCCAGACGGACATTCTCGTTGATTTGTTTCGTCTTTAAAAAAAATATTCGCCCTTTCCCTCCTTTTTTTACCATTCCACACATTCGCACACACACCTCGTTTTTAGCGTTTTGAATTCACACTTGCGGACAAACATCTACTCTACTCACTCAAACCTCTCCCGGTGACTTACGGGGCGATGACGAAACACGCACCGCTTCATTCCAATCACATTCCTTCCCCCCACCCATCCTCACCCGCCACACAGTGACTAACTAACCCGTCCCTTCCTCAGACCAACCCTCAATTTGCAAGATACAAATTGTCTCCACCAACGGGTCGATGGCGCCCATCTTGCATCGCGCCGTTTTCCTGGGCGGGCCGACCCGATCGGCCCTGTATCGTCTGCCTGGTAATCGAATGACCCCCGAGAGCAGCAGTGCGTAGAAATGCAAATAAATAGGTTACTGGGACAGTAATTTCGGTTCTGGTACAGGGTCTCCCCTCGCAGACAAAACGGCCGCGCACGGGGTCTGAGAGTTAAGTTAAGCGAATCGCTGTCACTGACGATTAGCAGGTCACCCCCCGAGGTGTGTATTCAGCTTGTATCAGGAAGTCTTACCAGGGGGCAGTCTTGGTTTAGTAGATAACGATGCACAGGCGAGGATAGAAATGACTGACGGGAATGTGTGAGACGGGGTCTCGGTGACTTCGCGTTGACAGTGTCAATCTGAGACCAGTTTGGGTTTAGAGAGAGTGAGGTTGTTTGTAATACCGTATATACTCAAGTATAAGTCGCACTTTTTTTATTAAACATTTCTAGGCCAAAATCAGGGGGGAGTGAGGGAGGGGTTTAAAGAACACACGCGTAACTCATTTTATATATTTTTTCCAACACGATAAATGTTATATTTTCGCGCTAATTCGCGTCAGAAGTTTCAATGAACATGTAAAAGAAATCACTGGAACAGTGTTGATCGATAGTTTTAAAATAATGCGCAGTTGGTAGTAGCAGATTTTGCCGGAAGTGAAGAGAAACTATAAACATTCAAATTGAAAATGCAACGAGAGATCTTCTTTAAAAAAATAAAAAAATAAAGACAGTACGGTAAGTTAATATAGCTTTATTTATATTGAAATATCTTATAACTATACTATACTAGGTTGTGCTGCGGATCCCACCTGTTTCAAAAGCTCAACTAACTTTTCCTTGTATGATAAATACGCAATTTTAAACTTCCTTAAATGTACACAAAGTATTTTATAATAGGGGTTGTAGGGTGCCTACGGCGCCCACTTTTTGGGGAGGTCAAAAGCCCAAGTTCGTATCCTTGTATGATAAATACGAACTATTTCTGAAATGTACACAAAGTATATATATATTTACGCTCAATTGTCGCTGATTGTGGCCTAACGCTAAATCATAATCATTTTGATTTCCAGATTAACATTAACCAAACAACGCACGAACCGCGAACCTATGACGGCAGCATTTGTGTTGTAAACAGTGCTGACTGACTCAAAGAGTTATTTTTTTTGGTGCAGTAATTTGGTGCGATCGTTGAAGGAATGTAAAATTTCTCTTTTCAAGTGACAAATCAGGGGTTCGACTTATATTCGAGTATATACGGTACCACTTGTGAAAGGTATCTGCTTATGATAGTGAAATCTTGGTGATATTTTGCCTTTATTACAGTGACCTAATGTGATAGTGACATGTTATAATACTGATTGTGATAGTTGCGTTCTCTTGCAGTGACCTCTAGTGATAGGTATACATCTTGTAAAAATGACCTCTTGTGATTGTGATATTTTATGGCACTGACCTCTTTTGATTGTGATATTTTGTGGCACTGACCTCTTTTGATTGTGATATTTTGTGGCACTGACCTCTTTTTATTGTGATATTTTGTGGCACTTACCTCTTTTGATTGTGATATTTTGTGGCAGTGACCTTTTTTGATTGTGATATTTTGTGGCAGTGACCTCTTCCGATAGTGATATATTGTGGCAGTGACCTCTTCCGATAATGATATTTTGTGGCAGTGACCTCTTTCGATTGTGATATTTTGTGGCATATAGTTTTGGTATAAAAATTAAAGATTTATAATTTAGAAGGCGAAAGAGAGATCTATAAGTGAGAGAATGAAGGAACCGCATATCTTAAACCTTATAAGTGCCCGCCCCATGTTTTTAGTCATATTAAATAGAAGTACTTGAACTTAAAGTTTTAAATTATTTTCTTCTTTTTAATCCACTTATAAAAACGTGGTTTTTAAAAATAATTTTTTTACCTTTATTTGTTTGTTGTTGTTTTTTCTTAATTAAATATTTTGAATTCTTCATTTCCTCAATAACTTTTTTAAAATACGTGAATAACCATAACTGATGCGACTCGTCATCTCTGGAATTAATACCAATCATGGAGATATCTTTTAATAACAACATTTAATCTGCACGCAATATTTTAGATCGTGTTTTAGAATCGTATGTCGTTATCTCTGAGTGTCATTTACAAAATCTCTGTTCCGTAGTTTAATTTCTAGTTCTTGTTTTTAATTTTCTGCAACGACACACTAAATAAAGCCTGAAAAATGAAAGAGGAAAAGAACAAAACACCAGAGTGTTTACTACAACCGCTTCGGTGCGGAGGCTTTTTATGAATGGAAGGGGAAAAAATTTCTTGTGGAAAATGATCGGTCGCGAGGATGAAGCGAGTGCTGGTAAGGCGCCGTGAGCGGCCCGAGTCGGGGAAATGAATCCATTACCAGCGGCAGTGAACGGGGCATCACACAATGTTGGCTTGACCACTGTTGGTACAGAGATTTCTTAGTCAACGGAGGAGTACTTTGAGGGAAATCTGTTTTGTGCGTAGCTCTAGTGACGCTTGACCAATTCTAGGTACTTGGCCATGCGTATCTTGGCATACACGAGTGATCAGTTGTTCTAGTTTTTCTCTGTTCGGTGGAGGTTTAACGGAAACAGTTGATACAAATTTTGCATAAAAGGTAAGACAGATGTTCTTGTTTTTCTTGTTCTTTCAGTGAAAGCTCGGTTCTTTACTGTAAAATGTGCTGGTCGTGCATCTCTGTGATATATGTTAAATGTGACGGGTCCTTACATTACTGATATTGGTTAGCATATAACGCGAATGCTGTAGTTGTATTTTTCCCGTTTCTTACGTCTGCTCTTGTTTCTGCCTTCGTAGTTTCCCCTTGTTGATTTTTCTCTCATGCGTGTTATCGGTATTTTTTCCCCCTACTGTTGCTACTGTTGCGTCTTTTCCCGCCAACAAAGCTAATATTTCAACTACAGCATAAACATACATAAATATATAAACATACATAAATATATAAACATACATAAGTATATAAACATACATAAATATATAAACATACATAAATATATGTTATTGATTAAATTTTGTGATCATGATAACTACTCTGATTCGGAAATGTCGGCGGGGGGAGAGAGGGGGGTTCAGCAGAGAGTCCCATGAGACCTCAAAGCAGCGCAAGATTTAAGTTTAAAAAATGATTGCGTAATATCTGGCGCTCTTTGGATTGTGTTGAAGTCGTTTATTTAATTTAAAGACGCCTCTTGTACCTGGTATTTAGAAACATTGTTTCGTTTCTTCTATAAAAAAAATTGAATTTAATATTTACAAGAATTAAGTCGTGAAAAGCTAAGAAGAATTGATCATGATTTTTAAAAAAAATTATGATAAAAGCATGTACTGAAAGAACAAATCTACACAGAGAAATAAGGACCAACCCATGTATGACCAGACGGCTAGTCAATCGAAGTGGGAACCAGGATTTCTCGGCGGCGAGTTACAAATACTGGTAACAAAGTAAATCGCGAATATTTCTGTACCCCATAATACACCAGGCCACTCGCGTGATCCATTTATCCCTTTACGCCACTCGCGTGATCCATTTATCCCTTTACGCCACTCGCGTGATCCATTTATCCCTTTACGCCACTCGCGTGATCCATTTATCCCTTTACGCCACTCGCGTGATCCATTCATCCCTTTAAGGTAACCTATGACATCAACAACACCCAGACGTTTAATACTAAACCATCTCAATTCAAACGATGACTATGTATGATATTTTTAGACCGCTAAATGCTGGATAACTTTGCTATATTATTGTCATTCTATTTGGTAAGTGGCAACTATACATATTTACACACACACACACACACACGAACACGCACGTACACAGACACACAAACACATTTAAAAATAAATAAATAAAAAGCGCTTGCTTACTCTGCATGATTAAGTTAGAAGTGTTCAATATTTTACCTGCAGCCGAGCAAGGGACATTAAGTGTTTGCTAAGTGTGTGAAGCGCTAACATCGAGGATAAGGCTAACATCTAGGATAAGGCTAACATCGAGGATAAGGCTAACATCTAGGATAAGGCTAACATCGAGGATAAGGCTAACAGCGCAAGAAACATGCGATGATAACACCAAATGTATTTAAGTCGGTCAAATTCAGCCTTTTCCCAAAAATATAACATTTTTAAAAAAATGCAAATCGGTGAACAACATTATCTTCCGCACTCAAAACAATGGACAATCATGTCCCGCCCTTCCCGCTCACCAAAGCATAACAGCCCGCCCCCCCCCCACTTCAATGCTCTTTCTCGTGCAGCAGTTTGCCCCTGCATCGTACTGCACTACATAGCACATATGCTGTGAAAGGGACGTAAGAAGAGGACAGTTACAGAGAGTTGCATGGTCGATTAGTTGGTCATCTATGTTTCTGTGTAGGACCTGTTCGATTGTTTAGGATTGCGAGATATTAAACTGCAGTAATCGTATCGACTTGATTTGTTTGGTGTTTCCTATAGTATGATCCAAAGTCACCGCTCGGCTACAGTTTGACCTTGCTGGCAGCGCAAAACTGTAGCCGAGTGGTTTAATATCTGAGCTCTTTATCATAAAGTTAATCCCAAAATATTGCGGATATGTAACGTTTCACAACGTTTAGACTACTCTATGTATTTCTCCTGTTGCTCATTTGCGATTTTTATTACACCGCAGTTTTCATTTCATTTTATTAAATCCCTTATATTAACTTCACCGGCGTCTCTCTCTCTCTCTCTCTGTCTTGGGCGGGCGGAAAAACAGAAGTAAAAAATGACCCTTTTCCCATGATCCGATCGAACTGAAATTTGGCACACGGACCCGTCCAACCTAACAATGCATCGTGTCAAAATTTCAGATCGATCGAACGTACCGTACCTTATATGAGGTATGTAATTAAAATTCACGGTTTGTTATTGTTTTTTTCCCACGTGAAATTTTGAATTGACGCATTGAGGCGACCCAACGAAGCGACGGGGCGCTTTTGTTTACATTTTACGTGTCACTCTGAGCTCGTTCAAGCGAATCAGTGACCAGACTTTTCCCCTCTCCCCCTCCCACCCACCCCTCCCCCCCTAGGGTTATGAAGCAAACTTGAGTTAAGACAGATTCAGCCTGTAAATGTTTGAAAATAATCAATACTGTTAGTTATGTCTCATATATAAGGGATTTATAGTCAAAAACTTTGTTTTTACGGGTTTGTTTTATTTATTAGTTTTATTTGTTTTTGTCTTTTTTTTTGCCGAAGCATTTGTTGTTCTGTGCCGTCTTGTCAGGGTTGTTTAAACAATATAAAGGACATTCACAGAAGAAATAACGCGTGACCATGTAAAGTTCGCCACGAACTGTACTTTAAAAATATATTTCTACCTGGACAAGGAAATGGCATTTGAGAGATAGGGCCATAAAACATTGATGAAGTAATGATAAAGTAATGATAAAGTAATGATAAAGTAATGATAAAGTAATGATAAAGTAATGATAAAGTAATGATAAAGTAATGATAAAGTAATGATAAAGTAATGATAAAGTAATAATAAAGTAATGATAAAGTAATGATAAAGTAATGATAAAGTAATGATAAAGTAATGATAAAGTAATGATAAAGTAATGATAAAGTAATGATAAAGTAATGATAAAGTAATGATAAAGTAATGATAAAGTAATGATAAAGTAATGATAAAGTAATGATAAAGTAATGATAAAGTAATGTCGGGTGTGATAAACCGATTACTTTTCAACATCACCAATCTCGAAAACTCTAAAGCTATTTCTTTCAAATCTTTTTTTTTATAATTTAAACCGCGGGTAAAAAAGTTTTTGTGTAACATTTCGTCATGTGTTCTTGCTGTAAGTAGAATGTTGTTTGATTTATCACCGCATTATTCGATTGAAAACAAGTATCTGCTCAAAAGCTCTTCTCTTTATGGAAATTTTATGCAGCAGGTAAATTTATTGCCCATAAAAAATTCTATTCAGTATGGTAAAAAGAAAAAAAAACAACAACTTAAATTGTTAACTGCATGCATACTTTCTAACTGAACAATTCAAGTCACTTAGAACAGTGCTACTTTTTAAGGTGGTCCGCGGACCAGTGCCGGTCCATGGGCCATCTGCAGTCGGTCCGCAGAAGATATCAAGAAAGGACATAAAAATCAATATACATAATTCCCGTCGTCTGTATGGTTGTAATGTAGGTGGCGCTGCGATATGGATGTAATGCTGTTAGGTGGCGCTGCGATCGATTTTGTTTTATAGTGCGCACCAAAAATTACTGTAACAAAAATAACACTTTTCGAACGTTCCGCATAAAATTGTTCAATATGATAATAAATGAATCAAATAAAAATAAATGAAAGTTCTGTATTACGTTATTTTTTAATCTGATGTGTATTTATTTTGAAAACTTCCATCATTTTTGACGGGTGATCCACTAGTGTAAGTATAAACCTCAATTTGCACGCACTAATACTAACCTTAGAAAATATGTCAATTGCAATTAGCGCATAAAATGAAAAAATTAAATAAAATGAAATGCATTTCGCTACCACGCAAGTAAAGCGAAAATAGTGCATCGGTCCCTGGAGCAAGGGAAAAATTCCTGCATGTCCGCCATACTAAAAAGTTTGAGAAGCACTGATTTAGAATACATAAGTAAAGCATTACAATGTTGGGAACACATGAATGTCTGTGACCTATTTCATTGAATTCAGCTCCATCCAGAATGACGTTTTGTTGAAAATTATAATTAAGGCGGATGACTGTTCCCAGAGGTGCATTGAGACACCGGGTAGTAATTTAATGATGTAATTTTTTGTATTCGTTTTGTCAGCTCTAGTTTTGATTAAAAATCCAATATTGATTTCATTACATCAGAAATATTGTAGCAGCTCAACTGGAGACAACGGTGTGGGGGAATAAAATGAAGAAAGCGTTTAAAGCAAAATGAGCCGCATTGGGGTAGATGTGTGTGAATGCGCTGGTCTGGAGTAGAGGTGCCCTTGTTTGATATTTGAGGAATCCTTTGGGAAATGCATTCTATACAATTAAAATTGTACCTGTTAAATCTATTTGAAAATAAAAGCCAATTATTAGTGAATATTCTTTTTGTAAAACAAGATCTCCATGATTTCTCAAACCCATCATGTCCCACCTGCCACAACTGGTGTGGTTGTGTTAAACAATCCAAAATGATATCTCCACAATTCCATCCACATCATTTCCCACTTGTCACAACTGGTGTGGTTGTGTTAAACAAAAAATAACATATCTCCATCATTTTTCCAACCCTATCATTTCCCACCTGTCACCCACCACCCGTGTGGTTGTGTTACACAAACAACGCGAGCTCCCCCGAGTACACAATGCATGTGCAGTGCACGGCATGCTCGCGTCTGGCACTTCACCGCCCACATGGGGTGTCGTAAGCCGCCGGTGTAATTACATTACTCTATGCGCCACACGCATGACGGGGTCTTTGTAACCCCCCCTCCCGTCCCCCCATACCCCGGGGTTCCCAGACATGCCTGATCATAATAAACATGGTCGTCCTTAAGTTTGTCTCGAGAGGTCATCGCATCTTGTGTCACAGGAGGTCACACGTTCCATTGGCGAGATCCAGAACAAGCTGGGACATTTATCATCAACCACACTACACCCCCCCCCATTCCAATCATTTTTTTTGAGGGGCGAGGGGGGATCTGTACCTGCCTCTTTAGTTGATTGCATAAAGACCGGCTTCTTTTTTTAATATACATTTTTCTTCCCCCTTCTTTGGGGACTTACAAAATGCTGCGGTCTCCAAAACACCAAAGCAGATTAATGTAGCCAAACAAATATCTATTTATTTACCTAAGAGCCTGATTTCAGTCTCACCCACATTTCAGTAATTTGGCGCCTTTGAGGACTCTTTTTGTCAACGTTTTGTTCATTTTATTTCCTTCATATTAACCCGTGGCCTCTGCTTGCTTGATTGATGCCTTGAATGCCGAAAAAACTTTTGATCGATTTCTAACCCACTTCGTCGTATGCTAGCGAGGTGAACATTTGCAGGCAGACTCGTGCCGATGATAAAAATGATCTATCAAAATTTCTGATCGATCGAATGTAGTGTAATTAAATTAATGAATTTTGAGAGTATCTCTATTTATCTCTATGTAGCATGTTAATTTTTGTGCTAGAGTGTCGCACCAAATTACTTCACCAACAAATAATTCTTTGAGTCAGTCAGCACTGTTTACAACACAAATGCTGACGTCAAAGGTTCATGCGTTGTTTGGTTAATGTTAATCTGGAAACCAAAATGTTTATGATTTTTAAGTCTATATTTTCAATTTTAAAAAAAGCAGAGTGATGTCCCTTAGCGTTAGGCCAATGTGAGTCAGTCATACATAATTGAGGGTAAATATATATGATTATTTATATTTTAAATAAGTTTAAATGTAATCCTCACTGACGTCACCCTACCTCCCTCACTGAAGTAACCCCTACCTCCGTCACTGACATCACCCCTACCTCCCTCACTGACGTCACCCCTAACTGCCTCACTGACGACACCCCAACCTCCGTCACTGACGTCTCCCCTACCTCCTTCACTGACGTTACCCCTACCTTCCTCACTGACGACACCCCTACCTCCCTCACTGACGTTACCCCTACCTCCCTCACTGACGTCACCCCTACCCCCTCACTGACGTCACCCCTACCTCCCTCACTGACGTCACCCCTCCCTCCCTCAATGACATCACCCTTACCTCCCTCACTGACGTAACCCTTACCTCCCTCATTGAAGTCACTCTACCTCCCTCACTTACGTCACCCCTACCTCCCTCACTGACGTCACCCCTACCTCCCTCACTGACTTCACCCCTACCTCCCTTACTGACGTCACCCCTACCTCCCTCCAAGCTCTCTTCAAACCTAAACCAGGCCATCGTGACGTCTCATCTTAATAACTTATTCATTGTAGGCGTCCCCACCTTTAACAGAACTGAGAACCTCTTACAATTTAACAATTCATTTTAAATTCAAGGGAGAGTACTCACACGACAACAACGATTATTTTTACCGTTACTTGCCCGCGGCTCAGTCCTCTGAGCGTGAGCTCAAAATTCCAACATTTAATTTGCTTGCGTATCATCATTTTTACTCAAAAATCTCTGAAGCGTCTTAATTATTTTTTTTATTTTTATTCTGTCATATTAATTTTGCGGAATATTATCAGAGCAACAATTAATGTCCCATGTATATACAAATATCATCACCTTGCAATGGAATTGCCTGATTGCGATGTTTCAGTTAGAATTCACCTTCAGTCAAGCGTCGTTTGTTCCGAAGATTTCAAACGCTGAAAGATGAATTCAAGATTTGAGAACAAGCCAAGAGTGCATCCATGACACACACGGCTTATGGATAATGACGGAAGTCTCAAACGTTTTTGATCCAGAAATCTCATACAGGATTTGAGCGTATACGAATAAGATTAGCCTAGATGTTTCACATTTGATCCGGATCATTGGAAGAATTTTAGCGTTAGTTTTTCGGACATATTTTTTTTTAAATCTTGAAAGTTATAATCTGGTTGTTTCGTTAATGTGTTTTTTTTTAAATCTGTTTGTTAACATGTTTTGTGTTTGTAACATCAAAAGAGGTATAGAATTACCGCCCATTCTGGTCAAATCTAGCTGGACTCTTTAAGTACCCAGAGGAAACATAAGTGAAGAGTAGGAGTAATAATGCAAACAGGCAAATATCTTTCACACCATCTGCAGATATTAAAATTATTTTATGTATTACGTCATGCTATTCGTAAGGAGATTCTATTTATGTAGGGCTGTCATTAGTTTGTTGGATTATATATATACTAGGTGTTGTAGGGCGCCTACGGCGCCCACACCGGCTTTAGGGCGCCTAGGGCGCCCAATTTTCTTGTAAAAACCCCAGGTAACTTATAATAAATAAATAAGAAATATTAAACTTCCTGAAATGTACACAAAGTATTTTATAATTATAAATCCTGAAATCATATTTTTACATTGTTCCCTTTTCCAAAATTAAGATATAAGCTAAAAGAATGACGTCATATAATATATATTTTTTACAGCGCGTCTTTAATTTGTAATTAATTTGCACACCTTTTGATGCACACCTTTTTCTAAATATAAGATCAAACAATGACGTCATGTTAAATATTTTTACAGTGCTAATAATCACCCCACGATTTTTTAACTGCTATAGACTGTTGTACATCGTTCCTCAGCGTTCCACATCCGTTGACTTGGGCTTTTATATTTATTATATAATATAGATAGACGCTCCTTCTATACAGAAGATTGATACGTCCACAGACCAATACGGACGGTCTGTTGGCAAGTGATACATCGTTCACAGGCCACGGCTATGACGGTTCCACGCATTACCCAGCCGCCTAACAAGTGTTAGGTACCCATTGATTTAGTTGGACAGAACACTCTCTTCTTTTAGTTGGACAGAACACTCTCTTCTTTTAGTTGGACAGAACACTCTCTTCTTTTAGTTGGATAGAACACTCTCTTCTTTTAGTTGGATAGAACACTCTCTTCTTTTAGTTGGACAGAACACTCTCTTCTTTTAGTTGGACAGAACACTCTCTTCTTTTAGTTGGATAGAACACTCTCTTCTTTTAGTTCAATAGAACACTCTCTTCTTTTAGTTGGACAGAACACTCTCTTCTTTTAGTTGGACAGAACACTCTCTTCTTTTAGTTGGACAGAATACTCTCTTCTTTTAGTTGGACAGAACACTCTCTTCTTTTAGTTGGATAGAACACTCTCTTCTTAACCGTCCATTTGACAGGACGTAAGGAATTTTTTAAAATTGTATTTCTTTTCTTTTTTTTTAAACCTTTTAAACCTATCATTGCTCTTTAGCCAGTGGGCGGAGGTCGTATAGATATGCGCCCGAATCAACGCCGTGATCTGCACGAGGTAAAATGTAGACAACATTAGCGGGATGATCTGGTGTGTCTTAAGTGCCGTTTTCGTGTTCAGTTTACAGAGGTACGAAACGTCATGTGTGTGTGTGGGGAGAGAGGGGGGGTCAGATAACTCTCACATCATCCGACCATCGGTGACCTGCTAACCCAGAGCAGAGTCACGTGTTTTAGTGATGAAGGATGGGTTTACGGTCGTTGTTTAGGGTTGTTGTTTAGGGTTCTTGTTTAGGGTTGTTGTTTAGGGTCGTTGTTTAGGGTCGTTGTTTAGGATTGTTGTTTAGGGTCGTTGTTTAGGATCGTTGTTTAGGGTCGTTGTTTAGGGTCGTTGTTTAGGGTCGTTGTTTAGGATTGTTGTTTAGGATTGTTGTTTAGGATTGTTGTTTAGGATTGTTGTTTAGGGTCGTTGTTTAGGGTCGTTGTTTAGGGTCGTTGTTTAGGGTTGTTGTTTAGGGTCGTTGTTTAGGGTTTTTTGTTTAGGATTGTTGTTTAGGATTGTTGTTTAGGGTTGTTGTTTAGGATTGTATTTTAGGGTCGTTGTTTAGGGTAGTTGTTTAGGATTGTTGTTTAGGATTGTTGTTTAGGATTGTTGTTTAGGATTGTTGTTTAGGGTCGTTGTTTAGGGTCGTTGTTTAGGATTGTTGTTTAGGATTGTTGTTTAGGATTGTTGTTTAGGATTGTTGTTTAGGGTCGTTGTTTAGGGTCGTTGTTTAGGATTGTTGTTTAGGATTGTTGTTTAGGATTGTTGTTTAGGATTGTTGTTTAGGGTCGTTGTTTAGGGTCGTTGTTTAGGGTCGTTGTTTAGGGTTGTTGTTTAGGATTGTTGTTTAGGATTGTTGTTTAGGGTCGTTGTTTAGGATTGTTGTTTAGGATTGTTGTTAAGGGTTTTTGTTTAAGGTTGTTGTTTAGGGTTGTTGTTTACGGTTGTTGTTTACGGTTGTTGTTTACGGTTGTTGTTTACGGTTGATGTTTAGGGTTGTTGTTTAGGGTTGTTGTTTAGGGTCGTTGTTTAGGATTGTTGTTTAGGATTGTTGTTTAGGATTGTTGTTTAGGATTGTTGTTTAGGGTCGTTGTTTAGGATTGTTGTTTAGGATTGTTGTTTAGGATTGTTGTTTAGGATTGTTGTTTAGGGTCGTTGTTTAGGATTGTTGTTTAGGATTGTTGTTAAGGGTTTTTGTTTAAGGTTGTTGTTTAGGGTTGTTGTTTACGGTTGTTGTTTACGGTTGTTGTTTACGGTTGTTGTTTACGGTTGATGTTTAGGGTTGTTGTTTAGGGTTGTTGTTTACGGTTGTTGTTTACGGTTGTTGTTTAGGGTCGTTGTTTACGGTTGTTGTTTACGGTTGTTGTTTACGGTTGTTGTTTAGGGTTGTTGTTTAGGGTTGTTGTTTAGGGTTGTTGTTTACGGTTGTTGTTTAGGGTTGTTATTTAAATGAGTATTATTATCTTTGTGGCCAGTGTGCCATATAAGAATGTCTAAACATAAACAAACTACGAAGAATGTTAATGTGAATGTTAATTTTATTTCCAGAGTGTATAGTCAACAGTCAACGGTCTACAGTAAGAAGATATATTCAGTTAGCATTCCCTATGGGATATATTCAAGTGACACACACAAAAGAATTCTTCTGAAGGGTCCCCTTAGGGGCTATATTCTGTAGGAACATGAAGTCGATATATACAGAGGGCATGTAGGCGGTATATACATAGAGCATATAGGTGATATATACAGAGGTTATGTAGGTGATATATACAGAGGGCATGTAGGTGATATATCCGGAGGACATGTAGGCGATATATGCAGAGGGCGTGTAGGTGATATATACGGAGGGCATGTAGGCAATATATACAGAGGGCATGTAGGCGAAATATACGGAGGGCACGTAGGCGATATATACTTAGGGCATGTAGGCGATATATACAGAGGGCATGTAAGTGATATATACAGAGGGCATGTAAGTGATATATACAGAGGGCATGTAGGTGATATATACAGAGGGCATGTATGCGATATATACAGAGGTCATGTAGGTGATATATACGGAGGGCATGTAGGCGATATATACAGAGGGCATCTAGGCGATATATATATACATAGGGTATGTAGGTGATATATACAGGGGGGCATGTAAGTGATATTTACAGAAGGCATGTAGGCGATATATACAGAAGGCATGTAGGCGATATATATATACAGAGGGCATGTAGGTGATATATACAGAGGGCATGTAGGTGATATATACTGAGGGCATGCAGGCGATATATATATACAGATGGCATGTAAGTAATATATAGAGGGCATTTAGCCGATTTGTACTGAGGGCATGTAGCCGATATACACCAAATGTATGAAGGCGATATATACGGAGGGTATTAAGGCGATATACACAGACGTATGCATGCGATATATATGAAGGGCGTGTAGGCGATATATAATTAGGGCATATCCCTTACATTTAATTGGAAGCAATCCTCTAGATTATATTTCTAAGCGCCACTCCTCTCCTAGCCCCAAATCGTTCCCCCTTCAGATGCGCGGCCCCGCATACATGTGCATGAAGCCGTGCAGCAGTTTAGAATTACCGCGCTGCAAATTTCAACAGAATAATATAATATCAGTGTTTGTGGGTATAAAGTTTTTGACAAAACTTGATGCTGTGCAACTTTGCACACAGTTTTTTTTCCACACGGTCCAATATCTGACATCCCTGGAAGGCATTTTCTTCAGCTTCGATATGGATTCAGACGTTTTACACATCAGTGTGATACGTAACCTAAAAGTCTTCAAGAGATAAATATTCATGACACTTAACAAATTGTGAACCGCTTATTGCAGTGAAACAAATTTGTAAAACATGAGCTTTTCATAACTCATTTAAATGGTCTTAATTCGACCAAATTATTACTGCCAATTCGAGATTTTTAACTGATTTCAGAACAGTTGAAATTTCTTAAATTTTTTTTCCACATCTATTAATTTAAGTGTCTCTTTAACAATATTTTTAAAAATATTATTATCTAACAATACTAAACACTGAATGTTGACCGCTTTGAAATGTCAATTCTTATATCTCGTAAGTAAAACGCATCAAACAACATGTGCATGACGTATATACTCTCACATCTTGGCATGTTTATATCATGTAGTCAATGTAACTATGTTTACGAAGACTGAGAGTGAATTGTCTTTACTCACGTTGTTGGAAACGGCTGTGTTGCGCGACGAGCCCAGCCATAGGATGAGGTACTGTTGGAAATGTCTGTGTCATATAAACTTTAAATTTAAAAAACCCGTAAAAAACCAAGTTTTTCACTATAAATCCTTTATGTATGAGACATAACTAAAAGAATGTTCATTATAATACGCAGCGCAAGACCATCCAAAAATATAAATTTGTAGTTGTGTCCTACAACATGTTTAATATAATACGCTCCGATCAGAAATATGTTTATAAAAAGTGTTGTCAATAAAATACGCACCTTATTGCGCGACAGAAAGGTTGTTCAATATAATGCGCACCCTTACACTCTATCTCAAAAAATAACATGATACATAGGAATCAATAAAATAATCTAAAAAATCAATAATTTAATTACGGTACATGTGATCGATCTGAAATGTTGATACATTGTTTTTATCATCGGTTCAAAACTGCCTGCAAAATTTCAGCTCGCTAGCTTACGAGGAAGTGGATTAAAAATTGATCCAAAGTTTTGGCGACAAGAAATCAAGCAAGCAATCAAGGGTCCAACCAGACACCGCGAGTTAATATAAAGGATTTAAAAATATATAACAAGCATGTATTTTCTTTGAGAGAGAAATATATCTTATCGTATCTTATCTATACAGATTATTGCGTCCCACGCTTATCTATGGCTTGTGTCTAGTCCTGTATGCTTATTAGACTTTTAAATGTTGATAAAGTGTTGGTTTTCCTAGTTTCTCCAGGCAACCCACTCCACGCCGAAATTCCGGACGAGTAGAACAAGAATTTTAATGTGTTTGTTCTAGCTTACTGAATATACATGTATTCCTCTTGAAGATTTGTTTCCCTTCCTATATGAAAGGTTCCAATGGAAACAGTTATCCTTCTTGGCATTGCCTCATCTTTTCTTTTATCAAGTAATCAAAAACTAATACGATAATCAAGAAATAAAAAAAGTAACCTCTTTTTAAATATCGTTTTGAAAATTAATATTTTAATGAATATGAGTTATCGAGTTATATATTTTTTAATTATGCGCCATGACCACCGTGCGCCGTGAAAGTATGGATCTTTGAATCTTCATACGTCCTCCTGTCCAGCAACATTAATGCTTCCGGCAACTGAACATGCATCTTCGTGCCACCTACTCGGCCAGAGACGGACGAGATTAGGATGTACAAGGATATTGGATCCCGGGGGGTAAGGACGCCCCCGCGTAATTAATATCTATAGCTTTACTTTAGTCTCTCCACTGGCCCACTCACATATCAGATGTTTACAGAAACGGGTCAAGTAGTCCACGTGGATATGATTTAGTGTTTGACGATGTCGGATTACGTCTTTCAGCTACAGTTATGATTGCAGATGATTTTTTTGTAATTCGCAAAAATGTTGGGAATATTTCATTTACTTAATAATTTATTTAAAAATACCAAAACAAATTATAAAATCGTTATTTCTATTATAATAAATGCTTTAAGCGCATGAAATATAAATAATGATATTTAATATCATTTTAGTGCTGCTGCATTATTATCATTACTACCAAGAGACGACCGCTGGCAATGGAAATGAGTGCACGTCCTTCACTCAAATATGTTACACATACTTCCATGTCCCTGTAGTAGGTGTCGCGTAACATATGAATTGCCAGGGTCAGTAGCTCGACTGGATGAACCCAGTATCAAGAGTCAAACCGAGCCCAATAAGAAATAAGAGGAGAAATACGAAGCAGTTATATCACAGAAGACAGAAATCTTAACGCAAAAAAAGTTGTGGAATATCGAACTTGTATATCAATGCAAGGTAAACAGCCTATTCAATGCAAGGTCATAACCATTGACTTGAACACATGCGCTTACAGTAGTTTGTGTGTGTCTGTGTGCGTTAGTGCGTTTGAGTGTGTGTGTTTTTTTATGTTTCTTTTAAATGTTTAATGTTTATTGCAAAGCTTTCCCCGGGAGATATTATGTATTTCTTAGCTTCTGTCACTCAAAAGCTACTTCTTAGTTTCAACAAAGAAAATATTAACTTGAAGCTCCTGAGTGATGTATTTCTTAGCCTCTGTCACCCAAAAGCTACGTGTTTGTTTCACCAAAGAAAATAGAAACTTGAAGCTCCTAAGTGATGTATTTCTTAGCCTCTGTCACCCAAAAGCTACGTGTTTGTTTCACCAAAGAAAATAGAAACTTGAAGCTCCTAAGTGATGTATTTCTTAGCCTCTGTCACCCAAAAGCTACGTGTTTGTTTCACCAAAGAAAATAGAAACTTGAAGCTTCTTAGTGATGTATTTCTTAGCCTCTGTCACCCAAAAGCTACGTGTTTGTTTCACCAAAGAAAAGAAAAACTTGAAGCTTCTTAGTGATGTATTTCTTAGCCTCTGTCACCAAAAAGCTACGTGTTTGTTTCACCAAAGAAAATAGAAACTTGAAGCTTCTTAGTGATGTATTTCTTAGCCTCTGTCACCAAAAAGCTACGTGTTTGTTTCACCAAAGAAAATAGAAACTTGAAGCTTCTTAGTGATGTATTTCTTAGCCTCTGTCACCAAAAAGCTACGTGTTTGTTTCACCAAAGAAAATAGAAACTTGAAGCTTCTTAGTGATGTATTTCTTAGCCTCTGTCACCCAAAAGCTACGTGTTTGTTTCACCAATGAAAATAGAAACTTGAAGCTTCTTAGTGATGTATTTCTTAGCCTCTGTCACCCAAAAGCTACGTGTTTGTTTCACCAAAGAAAATAGAAACTTGAAGCTTCTTAGTGATGTATTTCTTAGCCTCTGTCACCCAAAAGCTACGTGTTTGTTTCACCAAAGAAAATAGAAACTTGAAGCTTCTTAGTGATGTATTTCTTAGCCTCTGTCACCAAAAAGCTACGTGTTTGTTTCACCAAAGAAAATAGAAACTTGAAGCTTCTTAGTGATGTATTTCTTAGCCTCTGTCACCCAAAAGCTACGTGTTTGTTTCACCAAAGAAAAGAAAAACTTGAAGCTTCTTAGTGATGTATTTCTTAGCCTCTGTCACCAAAAAGCTACGTGTTTGTTTCACCAAAGAAAATAGAAACTTGAAGCTTCTTAGTGATGTATTTCTTAGCCTCTGTCACCAAAAAGCTACGTGTTTGTTTCACCAAAGAAAATAGAAACTTGAAGCTTCTTAGTGATGTATTTCTTAGCCTCTGTCACCAAAAAGCTACGTGTTTGTTTCACCAAAGAAAATAGAAACTTGAAGCTTCTTAGTGATGTATTTCTTAGCCTCTGTCACCAAAAAGCTACGTGTTTGTTTCACCAAAGAAAATAGAAACTTGAAGCTTCTTAGTGATGTATTTCTTAGCCTCTGTCACCAAAAAGCTACGTGTTTGTTTCACAAATGAAAATAGAAACTTGAAGCTTCTTAGTGATGTATTTCTTAGCCTCTGTCACCCAAAAGCTACGTGTTTGTTTCACCAATGAAAATAGAAACTTGAAGCTTCTTAGTGATGTATTTCTTAGCCTCTGTCACCCAAAAGCTACGTGTTTGTTTCACCAATGAAAATAGAAACTTGAAGCTTCTTAGTGATGTATTTCTGAGTGATGTATTTCTTAGTGATGTATTACTTAGTGATGTATTTCTTAGTGATCTATTACTTAGTGATGTATTTCTGAGTGATGTATTTCTGAGTGATGTATTTCTTAGTGATCTTTTACTTAGTGATGTATTTCTTAGTGATGTATTACTTAGTGATGTATTTCTGAGTGATGTATTTCTTAGTGATGTATTTCTTAGTGATGTATTACTTAGTGATGTATTTCTTAGTGATCTATTACTTAGTGATGTATTTCTGAGTGATGTATTTCTGAGTGATGTATTTCTTAGTGATGTATTTCTTAGTGATGTATTTCTTAGTGATCTATTACTTAGTGATGTATTACTTAGTGATGTATTTCTTAGTGATGTATTTCTTAGTGATCTATTACTTAGTGATGTATTTCTTAGTGATGTATTACTTAGTGATGTATTTCTGAGTGATGTATTTCTTAGTGATGTATTTCTTAGTGATGTATTTCTTAGTGATCTATTACTTAGTGATGTATTACTTAGTGATGTATTACTTATTGATGTATTTCTGAGTGATGTATTTCTTAGTGATGTATTTCTTAGTGATGTATTTCTTAGTGATCTATTACTTAGTGATGTATTTCTTAGTGATGTATTACTTAGTGATGTATTTCTGAGTGATGTATTTCTTAGTGATGTATTTCTTAGTGATGTATTTCTTAGTGATCTATTACTTAGTGATGTATTACTTAGTGATGTATTACTTATTGATGTATTTCTGAGTGATGTATTTCTTAGTGATGTATTTCTTAGTGATGTATTTCTTAGTGATCTATTACTTAGTGATGTATAACTTAGTGATGTATTACTTAGTGATGTATTACTTAGTGATGTATTACTTAGTGATGTATTTCTGAGTGATGTATTTCTTAGTGATGTATTTCTTAGTGATCTATTACTTAGTGATGTATTACTTAGTGATGTATTACTTAGTGATGTATTACTTAGTGATGTATTACTTAGTGATGTATTTCTGAGTGATGTATTTCTTAGTGATGTATTTCTTAGTGATGTATTTCTTAGTGATGTATTTCTTAGTGATCTATTACTTAGTGATCTATTACTTAGTGATGTATTACGTAGTGATCTATTTCTGAGTGATGTATTTCTTAGTGATGTATTTCTTAGTGATGTATTTCTTAGTGATCTATTACTTAGTGATGTATTACTTAGTGATGTATTACTTAGTGATGTATTACTTAGTGATCTATTTCTGAGTGATGTATTTCTTAGTGATGTATTTCTTAGTGATCTATTACTTAGTGATGTATTACTTAGTGATGTATTACTTAGTGATGTATTACTTAGTGATGTATTACTTAGTGATGTATTTCTGAGTGATGTATTTCTTAGTGATGTATTTCTTAGTGATGTATTTCTTAGTGATGTATTTCTTAGTGATGTATTACTTAGTGATGTATTACTTAGTGATGTATTACTTAGTGATGTATTACTTAGTGATGTATTACTTAGTGATGTATTACTTAGTGATGTATTACTTAGTGATGTATTACTTAGTGATGTATTTCTTAGTGATGTATTACTTAGTGATGTATTACTTAGTGATGTATTACTTAGTGATGTATTACTTAGTGATGTATTACTTAGTGATGTATTACTTGGTGATGTATTACTTAGTGATGTATCTGTGAAATAAATTATAATGGGATATAAAGCCCAATGTTTTAATTATTTTTTTATATCAAATCCACATTGAAAAGACTAAAAAAAAATATCTGAAAAACTTCGAAATTTACTAATTGTTTTAAATCAATTTTAAAAAAGTATTATATGCGCCAGGAACCATCAATTCCAAACAGCCAGTTGAACTGATCTGCCTGTGCTATTTGGTAAAATCAAACATACCTTATTTTCCGTGTTACTCAGGTATTTAAACGGCGTCTAATGTAAGTGACTTTCACCGGGGCCATTGCAGACGATGTTTAATTAATTCCTCAATGATCCAAGTTCGCCATGCGCATGCGTAGTTTAATATACACTCTACTCAGCTTTTTAACACAAAAATATACGAAGTATGGCTTTCTAAAAAATTGTCCCTATAAAAAACCGATTTAACAGTGTTTTTAATTTACAATGAACAAGGAAGCCTGAAATTTTATGAAAACCTTAGATTGTTATAGTTAAAGTGTCCGTGGATCACTGAATAAAAATTTTTTAAAAAATAAAATGTTTTTAGGGATTGTGAAAATTTACAGATGAAACTTCCGTATCGAAATAAGCAACGAGTCAATTTGAAATAAGTGGAAAATTAAATATTTATTCTCAACATTCTTACATTTTCTGATACACGTTATGAGAACCTCTGTAGAGCCATCGTTGTTTACTAATTGGCCATCACACTTAAGTCAATCATCATTTTTAATTTCCACGAGAGGATGGGGGCATTTATATTTAATGTCATATAAGTGCTGTTGCATTATTATTATTAGTACGAAGAGACGACCGTTGATAATAGAAATGAGTGCAAGCCCTTCAATCATTACGTTACCTATACTTCCATGTCCCTGTAGTGGGTGTGTCATAACATAGGAGTCGACTGGGTCGATAAGTTAGCGAGAGAAGGTTCAGCTCAGCCCCAACCCGATCGCCCGATGACCCAGCTGGGGGTCAGATCGTGGCTTAAGGACCATTTCCGAGAGAAATGGCTACAGGGCTGGGCATCTGGAAGCACGGCCAGAAAAGTATTCCAGTACATGCCGCGACCGAGCAAAAGCGATTCCTGGTGGAAAATTGGACGTAGCAATCAGACGCTCATAACTAGAATGAGAACTGAACATTGTCCCACACGAAGCTACTTGTACAAGTTTAACACTAGAAGGGAACTGGCCTGTCGGCTGTGTGGCCACCCGGAAGAGACGGTGGCACACGTACTCGAAGAGTGCCCCGAGCTGTGCGGGGGTTTGGAAGACGAAGTAACGGTACCTGCAGAGGGTTACCTCTACGGCGATGCCCGCTTGATGAGGCTCGCTTGCGATAAAATGAACCGGGTCTTAAGAGCCTAGCGGCTCGACCCAAAAGAGAATGTACATTCACGAGTAGCTCGACTGGATGAACCCATAAATGAAAAGTCAAACTGATCCCAATAAATTGATTTCTCGTGTTTGACAAAATTGGTCCTTGATCTGCTGCGAAGGCAATCCCTAAAAGGTAATGTGACCCTGTTATTAATAAATCGTGGGAACCCCCAAGCAGAGGCGTCACTAGAGGGGTGCGGCCGGGGGCGGGGGGATCGTGCGGACCGCAACGGATGACACCATCACAATGTGTGACACCAAAACTTAAAATTCTGAATTTTCCGATTATTTGGCACTGGCAGACTCGGAGGAGGTATATGGTCTAAGTCGTGAGGGGGTGACGCCATGAGCTAACGCTCAGGGTGACACAAACCATGGTGACGCCTCTGCCCCCAAGTGTTCAGTCAGCACGATGCAATCCTCACAGAGATTCCCCAATGACATCTCTGTGTTCATCTGAACCTCGACCAGAGGTCATCCCGTCCCTTGTTGAACAATGAACCTTGAGGGTGTTGGGGTGCGATGGAAGGGGCATGAGAAGGGACATGAGAAGGGGCATGAGAAGGGGTATGAGAAGGGGAATGAGAAGGGGCATGAGAAGGGGCATGAGAAGGGACATGAGAAGGGACATGAGAAGGGGCATGAGAAGGGACATGAGAAGGGACACGAGAAGGAGCATGAGAAGGGGCATGAGAATGGGAATTAGAAGGGGCATGAGAAGGGGCATGAGAATGGGCATGAATACGGGCATGAGAAGGGGCATGAGAAGGGGAATTAGAAGGGGCATGAGAAGGGGCATGAGAAGGGGCATGTGAAGGTGGTTAAACACCCAAAGATAATTGTCCTTGTCACTCTTCTCCACACTTTGGCAACTTGCCCCATCAGCTGGGAAAACCCGCAAAACATTGAGCGTAGGACCCAAGCGTTGCCCTAGTCTCCCCGGGTATGTCCAGCAGCACTGACCATCAAGTGAATCAACATCAATCCTCGACAAGACCACCCCAGAACCAGTTTCCCGAGATACTCCAAGAAAAAAACTACGATGAATTTGCAAGTTTCCCGAAGAAGAAATAAGCGTCATATCTAATGTATACGTGCTGAGTCACCCGTGTATTAAACATGAAAAATTATCAAGTGGAAGTTAAAAGACAAAACAAGCATAAGATTTTATGGGTCTATGTTATGATTTATAAAGTATATGGGCGCTTCCTGCTAATAATTTCTGTGGAGCTTCATCAAATTTACTAACATTGTGTTTCTCTTTCATATTTAATTTATCTTATCTGCTGCAGACGCCATGTCACCAAAATTTCCGTTTAAATGGGTCCTGCTGCGATAAATGTTTGTTATAATAAGTATTTCGCACAGGCCACATCCTCCTGTTGCGTGCTTGATTTCTTAATTATCCCTCAGATCAGAGGCGTCACTAGAGGGGCGTGGGTGTGCGGAAGGCACCGGGTGACACACTCACAAGGGGTGACACCAAAATGGAAAAATTATTTTATTTCCCGTGAAATCGTCACTGGCAGACTCGGAGAAGGTCTATTGGGTAAGTCGTGAGGGGGTGACACCATGAGCTACCGCGGCGGATGACACAAACACGAGTGACGCCTCTTCCTCAGATCAACCTCAAATAACACAAGTGTGCACACCAAGTGCGTAGTTACCGCATGTACATATCGTTCCTTAGTATTTTAAGGATATAAGTCATAATTACCTGCAAATGGTAACTTCTAGCGACTAACAACGGCAGCAACAAAAATTGTCTTTCCTTATATTGGCCTTTAATTTTCAATCAATAAAAGGATAATTTTAAACAGTAATTAATAAAATATAATTTTGGTGTAGTTAGATTGGGAAAAATATATTTACATTGCTTTTTAAAATTTATTTATTTATTTTTGAAGAGCGTAATTAAATTTAAGAAGCAATGAACCGTTTATTGCTACACATCAGTAGTTGTTTTACATGGAATCATTATCTCATCCACTGTTGACAAACATTCTGGGTCTAGCTTGTTTATATTTATAGTCGTTTGTCGTACTTTTTTCTTCTTCCTATTTTGTCATAGTTTTATTTTTCTGCCCCCAGTCAAGCGCCCTCAGGCTATCGACCCTCGCTCGGGCTCGTTCACCAATCTCAAACCACGAGTAAACTAGTTTGTCCTATCACGACATTAGGGTTCCTCTCGAGGGACTTTTATCATTATTTTTCCCCTTTTAACATATTAAAAGAGATTGAACTCTTATTGCCCGGCCGTCTGCCTCTTGGCGCGAAAGAGTGCATCGTCCAAAATCAATGCGCTGGTGCAGGTGAAAGATTCTTAGAATTTTTGTATCGTTCAAACTGGAAATTAAAATATATAATTTTCCATTCAGTTTTCGTTATATATTTTGAGAGCGCAAATGAACGACAGGCGATGATGATGATGATTTAGTTGTGATTGATATAATCATTTCAAAGTATATTTTTCAAATTAAAAAATTGTATAACCTATTTTACCCTAATATGTATGTTTAGCTATGGATATTGTTTAAAATCTTTCCTTCTGAATTATTTTAGAAAACGTATTCGTCTAGCATTAAGAGCCACTCATTTGATGTATTGAAAAATAATATTTAAAAAAAAAGATTTTTTAAAACACGTCTTTGCGCTTAAAAGAAGAACATACAAATTTTCTATGATTTCAGGTGAAATCCGTGAACCTGTCCACTGCACATAAAAGCACAAACAAGTCCTCCCAGCTCCGAAAAGGCACCTGACATTATTTAGGCCGGGCATTGCGCTAGCCACACGATCCTTTCGTATGCCGTGGCTACAGGAATTTGTGAACGCTGTTACAATTGTCCCATGGGCCACCGTGGTCTGACAAAGGGGACTGTTACAATTGTCTCATGGGCCAGCGTGGTCTGACAAAGGGGTCTGTTACAATTGCCCCATGGGCCAGCATGGTCTGACAAAGGGGTCTGTTACAATTGCCCCATGGGCCAGCATGTGCTGACAAAGGGGACTGTTACAATTGCCCCATGGGCCAGCGTGGTCTGACAAAGGGGTCTGTTACAATTGTCCCAGGGGTCAGCGTGGTCTGACAAAGGGGACTGTTACAATTGTCCCATGGGTCA